>JAYJMB010066590.1:0-25068 GCA_036873735.1 Pouteria campechiana
CAAAGAAGAACATTCAATACTCAAAGTATAAATTGAATAATTAAATCAAATTAGATCTCACAGTATATTAATTCTGAGGCTTCTATCTCCTTAAACCAATAATAAAAGTTTAGCCACATAGGGCCATGATTTAAACTTAAAGAATAGAAAAGAAAAAATAGAGGAATATCTTCGCCAAAAGCTTGCTTTGATGTCTCTGAGTTGCTACCTCCTTTCTCCTCTGCAAGTCCCCTATTTCACTATTAAAACACCTTTTATATAACCCAATTTAGGATTCTCTTGTACCTCTTCATGGATTTCCAAAGTTATCTTGAGCATATAATACACAATTGCTAAAAATATCTTATTTTAGCACATAGAGTCTGTCCACTAAGAGAAGTTTTCATTTTTTTTGTAATATCTTTCTCATATGATATCCAAATCATGTGAATCTTAATTCTTTTTAAAGATAATTTGAAGATAAAAAACTTTTCTATTAATAAATTTCTCTAAATCATCCTTTAAATATGCCAACTACTTCCAGAAAGAGAAACCTATTACAGCACATTACGTTCAAAAACGTTTTTGGAGACAGCTATAGTATTTTGGCCACAACTTCCACATATTAACTCCGAATCAAGCAATTCCTTTTTTTTAGTTAGATAATTTTATTGGATATAATTTTTATATTAAACACTTCCTCAAAATATGTCCATATCTTTGCCAAAATTATCCTTGAATTGCTACTCAAATTTTATAATTTTTCTTGCTTGTGAAGTATCCAAAAATAGGAGTACTTCTAAAAATAAAATTCCTTCTTCAATCGAATTGTTACATTCACATCCCACCATCTGATTTATACCTAATTCATATTAAAACTTCATGATTGATGCTTAATCAGAGGTTAAAATTGATGCTCCCATAATGATGTGTGTCTCCATGAAGACCTCTGTTCCAAAATAGCATATTTTAGCCCCAAATTAACCTCAATACCACCAAATTGACCTATAACACAAATAAATCCATTAAGTGCAATATTTAATCTAATATGAATGTAAAGCAATGAAATAATATTATTTAAAGACCAAAACATGATAATCTAGGTATTAAAAATATGATAAATTATTAGCTCATCAAATACCCCCACGCTGTACTTTTGCTCGTCCTTGAGCCAAACTCAAATTTGCTCTCTCCCAAAAAGAATGTCGAGGTTACAATTTTTATAAACAAAGAACAACCAATCTCTACAAAACTCATAATATATCATAAACAAATCATTCTTACACAGCCTACAATCATTTAGTAAGCATTCTCTCTTGAAGATGGATTAAACTAAATAAGTAGAACCCCTCATGGGAATAAATGCTCTACGCTCATGTGTTTGAAGGATATATGTTCTACTAAAATTTATTTCAATGAAAATGATCTACCATAAGCTTGCATATCTTCTCATTCTTCATCACTAGGATCACATGCATATTATGAATCATAAGGACTTTTCATGGGTTGTAATGAGGTTTAGGGTAAATGTGAGAAATATTTGGAGATGTAGTTCAAAATCCATTGAAACTAGTGAAGCACAAATAAATCAACTCAAGCTCAAATATATAAGACATGTACAACCACTTGTTTTCTTCAGCATCTTTCACCTTTGAATACATGATGTATAAACATAGCCCTTCCCTTGGAATTTTGATATTTTATTTTTCTTTTCTTTTCCATTTTCTTTCACTTTGATATTTATTAAGAACAACAACATATCCTATTTCATCAATTATAGCCATTCCATAAATTTTGACACCCCCATAGTTTATTTCTTGCATAGCCATACATATCATAATGATCATGCTCCACTAGATGTATGGCTTTGGTAAAGACATTACTTTTTTGGGTTTTAAGCTTGTAACATACGTTCACAATAAAAGCTTATAAAGCTCAAAGGGGCTCAACAAGAGGCACAATTAATTACAAGGTCGGCTATTGGGCTCTTGTAGTTCATAACAAAGAAGGCCTTAGTCACGTTTATGCATGCATGTATCAATGTGATCTTAAAGAGAAACAAGGCAAGTTCTAAAGAAACAAATCCATGGAAGAATATCTCTCATGAATAAAAAGGGTGAGATTGATGTGAATGTGTCAGTCTAGAGGCTCAAAACCTCACCAGCTTTTATATACAAAATTTAGTCATTACCATTCTCAAGGAAAATAACTGAACCAAGCAATTGCAAATTGAAAGATTACTTATTCAATCATTTTATGAATGTTTCAAGCTTAGTTGAATCTTTCTCATAACATCCTCAACCTCAAATCATCAGAAACTAGCAAAACAAAGGGTAAAACTGATGCTCTCTCAAAAAAAAACTTTTTTTTCAAAAATAAAAGCAAAAATAAAAATAAAATCATCAAAAACATAACCTAAACCTAAATTCCCTCCCCCACACTTAATACTTACATTGTCCCTAATTTAAGGTCAAATGCAAAGAAGATGAAAGCATAACCATAATATAAATGCAGAATTAAGAAGGAAATAAGAAAAAGAAACACAAACTCCCCTTAGGTTACCTCCCAAGTAGCACTTTTGTTTATAGTAGTTGGCTTGACTCATTGCATCTTTCTTCAATCTAGAGTAATTGCAAACTAGAAATAATGAAGCATGCATGTAGATGGGTTAATTCCTTGAATATCGTTTTTTTCCAACTGATAGCCCTCTTATGCTTCTTAAGAACCTACACAAGCCTTTCTCTTATAATGCACTGAGTTCACTGGAGATGATCATAGGCAAGGTTTTTCCATCTTCTAGGAATACATACTTGAGCTGACTAGGAAGAGGATTTAAATGTGGAGTAGATCCTTGCAAAATAGAGGGTAAAAAGCTTTTGTTAGAAATTAGTCACTTAATATAAGGATCATTATGCTTTTTAAGAACATGCACAAGTTTCTCTTCTTGTAGTACACTAAGTTTACTAGAGATGATCACTGGTAATGTTTCTCCATCTTCAAGGAACACATACTTGAAGTGATAGGAAAGAGGCTTCAAATTTGGATTGATGCCTGCAAAATTGATGGTAGATGGCTCTTGTTAGAAATTGGTAACTCCATATAAGGATCATTAGCTGATTTTGGTAACTTCGAAAAGTCATCCAATGCTATAATAGTTTTCTACAAATCAGTACTCAAAGGTAACACCTTATTCTACTTCTCAAGATGTTTACTAATAACAATTTCTAATTCATCTTTTCCATCAAGTTCAAAAACTTCATGTACACAAGAATCAATCACATACATTGGAGTAAATAAGATCATCATCATCAGGATATTTCATGGCATCATAAATATTAAATTTAACAATTTTACCATCAAATTTCATGGTAAGTGTGCCACTATGAACATCTATCTTAGTCTTGGATGTCTTTAGGAATGGTCTTCCTAATAGAATAGGAGTATTTTGATTACCATTCTCCATATCCAACACATAAAAATTAGTAGGGAAGATTAAATCATTGACTTGCACAAGAATATTCTCAACTAATTCTTTGGGATATGCATTGGATCTATCAGCCAATTGAATTATAACACCATTGTTATTCAAAGGTCCAAATTTCAAAGAAGCATATAAAGACTATGGCATAATATTAATGAAAGCTCCTAAATCTTACATGGCCTTTTCAAGTCTAGTGTTACCTATCATGCATTGGATAGTAAATATACCAAGATCTTTGCACTTTGCAAGGAGTTTTCTTTGAGTGATTACATAAATATTCTCCCCTACTCTTACCTTCTCATATCTCTGAAATTTATGTTTCCTCTTTGTTGTATACAATTCTTTTAAGAATTTAGCATAAAGAGGTACTTGTTTAATGGCATCAAAAAGTAGATTGTTTACCTCACATTTACGAAAAGTCTCAAATAGATCTTAATATCACTCAATTTTCTTAGGTTCTGCTAAAGCCTCAAGAAAAGGAGGTATTGGTTTATATTCAGAAAGAGGTGAAAACTTACATTTGGCTACTTCATTATCCTTAGGAAGGTCCTTGTCTACAACAACATCTTTCTCCTTTGCTCTCTCCATTGGTGTAGGAGTTATCTTTTATAAAACTTCAACCTCTTTGCCCCTTCTCAAAAAAATTGCACTAACATTCTCTCTTGGGTTCACCACTGTTTGAGAATGCAATTTTCCTGAATTTTGTGTCTCCAACCAATTGATTGTTGTTGCCATCTGACACATCTGATTCTCCAAATTCTGGAGCTAGCCTTTGTCTCTTGTTGAAATCATAAAGTGTTATAGGTAAGAGACTTAAAAATATCTTCTAAAGACATACTAGAGTTAGAAGTTTGTCCTTGTGGTTTTTTAGGTGGGTATGGCTGTTGATACTATTGAAAATTTGTACAATTTTGAGCAAGAGGGTAATTTGCTTGTGGATTCCCATAGCTGAAATTGGGGTGATCCCTCCATCTTGGGTTGTATGAGTTAGAATAAGGATCATACTTTCTTTGTGGACCACTTATTGCATTCACTTACTCAAGAGGTTCTTCTTGAAGAGTTGGGCATGCATTAACTGGATGTCCTACTATTGAACAAATCCACAAGCTTTTACTATTTGCATATTTCCTACAGCCAATTGACGAACAAGAGAAGTTAGACCTATAATTTGTTATTCAAGGGAAAAAACACTTACCTCATTAATAGGATGGGATAAAGAGTCAAGCTTATTGCCAAATTATTGTGAGTTGGCTATCATCTTTGCAATCAAGTTCCTTGTAGCTTTAGGAGTTTTATCCACCAAAGCTCCTCCCCTTGTAGCATCAATCATGCTCCTCTCAGTGGGAAGAAGTCCCTCATAGAAATACTAGATGAGTAACTGCTCACTGATTTGATGATGGGGGTAAGATATATATAATTTCTTGAAATACTCACAATATTCATATAGAGATTCTCCACTATGCTATCTCACACAACAAATTTTCTTCCTAATGTTGGCCACCCTTGAAGCTAAAAAATATTTCTCTAAAAATAACCTCTTCATCTCATTCCATGTTTTGATGCTCCTAGAGGGTAGATAATAAAGCCAATCCTTAGCCAAATCCTTTAAAGAGAATGGAAAGGCTCTCAGTTTGATTTGCTTTTCAGTCACCCCTATCGGTTTTATACTTGTACATGCTACATGAAACTCCTTCAGATGCTGAGGATCTTCACCTGCAAGACCATGAAAAGTGGGTAAGAGATGAATTAGTCTAGATTTTAATTTGAAATTAATAGTAGCATCTAAAATAGGAAAAGTTATGCATAAGGGTTATTGATCCAAATAAGGTGTGGCAAGCTCTTTCAAAGTTTAAGTTACAACCATGAATTCTTCCTTTTCTGAATTCTTCTAAGCTTCACTTCTTAACTTGTACAAAGTTATTTCAATTTTTGGTTCGTACAACAAATTTTCTTGATTAGAAGATCGCGTTGCAGTCATAAACAATCAAGAAAAATCTAATAGACCCTAAAAAGAAATTAAAACAAGAATAAATAGGACAGATCACAAAAGCACAAAAATCAACTAGAATACTTCCCCAGCAATAGCGCAAAAATTTTGGTGTACTGTCATAGGCAACCAAATTTTTAACCTTACGCCAATTAAATTGCTTATAGTAGTGTGAATAAGGGTCAATCCCACGAGGAGTATCTAGCTTAATTTTATGCAAAGTGAATAAGAAAGGGGGATTTTAAATATAATAAAGAAAGTGTTATAAAAGAAATCTATCAGAGAAGAAAATCATGGTTCAAGACAACATCTACCATTAGAATCTCCTCACTGATCATTGATGCAATTATAACTCAATCCATACTTTAAATATTCACCATTGGAATTATTTTTCCTATCTCTAATTCAACATATTTAATTAGAAACCATCGTTCTAATTAACCTTAACCACTAAACAACCCAAGACCAGCGTTAAAAGTTTAATCTAAAGCAGCATTAAGATTTATAGAGATTGGTAAAGCTAAAAAATACAAGCACATGCAGTTGCATTTAATTTAGTAAAATATTCTTCTTAAGATTTAATAACTACAATAGCAATAAATTATTAAAACCTACTTGCTTTGCATATTAGAGGGATCAAATAATTATAGATTTGACATCTAATCTAGCAATTGATTATAATGAATAATAAACTAGTAGGCCTCCTAGAAATTAAGCATAACAATCATAATCATGAACAAAGAAGAATATTCAATACTCAAAGTATAAATTGAACAATTAAATCAAATTAGATCTCATAGTATATTGATTCTGAGGCTTGCGACCCCTTAAACTAAGAATAAAAGTTTAGTCATATAGGGCCATGTTGAAAACTTAAAGAATAGAAAAGAAAAGAGAAAGGAAGATCTTCCCTAAAAGCTTGCCTTGATGTCTTTGAGTTGCTACCTCCTTTCTCCTCTCCAAGTCCCCTATTTCTCTATTAAAATACCTTTTAAATAACCTAATTTAGGGTTCTCTTGCACCTTCTCATGGATTTCCAATGTTATCTTGAGCCTACAATACACATTTGCTAAAAATATCTTATTTCCGCACATAGAGTCTATCCACTAGGAGAAGTTTTCATTTTTTTTGTCATATCTTTTTCATATGATATCCAAATCAAGTGATTCTTGATTGATTTTAAAGATAATTTCAACATATAAAGTATTTATGTTGATAACTATCTCTGAATCATCCTCTAAATATGCCAAATACTTCTAAAAAGTGAAACCTATTGCCGGACAGTACGTTAAGAAAGTTATCTGTAGACAGCTATAGTATTTTGGCTATAACTTCCTCATATTAACTCTAAATCAAGTGGTTCTTTTTTTAGTTGTATAATTTTATGGGATATAATTTTTATCTTTAACACTTTCTCAAAATTTTCCCATATCTTTGCCAAACTTTTCCTTGAACTGCCGCTAAAATTTTATAATTTTTCTTGCTTGTGAAGCATCCAAAAATAGAAGTCCTTCTAAACATAGAATTCCTTCCTCAATTGAATTGTTGCATTCACATCCCACCATTTGATTTGCTCCTAATTCATATTAAAACTTCATTATTGATGCTTGATCAAAGGTTAAGATTGATGCTTACATAATGATGTGTGTCTCCATGAAGACCTCTGCTCCAAAATAGCATACTTTGGCCCAAATTAACCTCAATTTTTCCAAATTGACCTATAACACAAATAAATCCATTGAGTGCAATATTTAATCTAATATGAATGTAAAGCAATGAAATCATATCATTTAAAGACCAAAACATGACAATCTAGGTATTAAAAATATGATGAATTATGAGCTCATCAAGTTTGCATGCCCAACTATAGAGATTTCACCTTCATGCATTGTGTTGAATGATAATGCTATGAATTATGAACTGAAGCACATACATTTTAATATGCTTCCATCTTTTCATGGTGTAGCTATAGAGGATCCTCGAATAATTATGCATGACTTTTATGCAATAATCCAAACTTTTTTGTTGTAGGGTCTAACCGAAGATCAACTATGCATGAGATGTTTCCCATACATTCTAAAGGATGCAGCAAAAACATGGTTCATGACGTTAGTTTCTAGTTCATTAACAACATGGGAAGCAGTGTATAACAAATTCATTAGTAAATGCTATTCCCATGCTGAAACTATAGAGTTTAGAAGTAAGATTGCTACTTTCTCTCAAATGGATGGTAAAGCATTCCATGAGGCATGGGAGAAGTTTAAGGAAATATGGATTTAATGCCCTCACCATAGATATCAAGTTGAATTAATTAATCAATTTTTCTATGATGGACTGACATAAGCATGCCAAGCTATGGTTGACAATACTATAGGTGGAGCCATGGGAGAAAAGACTCTAGAGGATACATATGAGCTATATGAAATGCTTGGAGCAAATTATCAAAAAAAGAGTGTAAGAGGTAGGTCTAGAGGAATATATGAAGTGAACTCAAACACTGATCTATCTATGCAGATGTCAGAGATGGTAAAGCAAATGAAGGCAATGTGCTCCATGATAGTGAACTTGAAACAACACAATTTGCCCCAGCGAAGGTTTGTTCTTTTATGGTATTTCAAGTCACTCACATAATGTTTGCCCTTTAGATGAACACTTTGTAGGTGATGCGGAGTAAGCAAATGCAGTGAATTTCTACAATTAGCGACCATGCAACGATCCTTATTCAGATTCTTATAATCCTAGTTGAGAAATCATTTGAAATTTTCTTAGAACAATGACTGAAATGAGAATTAAGCTAGAACTTCTTTTCAACTATAACCAAAGAAGCCTACTATTGAAGAAACAATGCAGAGTTTCATTCAAGCAACGCAGACTCAGTTCTAGAACAACGTAACTAAGTTCCAAAATATTGATTCATGATTCCATAACATGGAGGTATCCATGAAAATGATGGAGATACAATTGAGACAAATTACAAAAGTTTACAAAGCCACATACCTGAGAAATTGCCTAGCAACCAAAGAAAGCAAAAGCAATCATGAAACTAAGAAGTGAAAAGGTAATTGATAATAAAGTTTGTGAAGAAACTGATGATTCAATTATTTCTACAGGAATTAACAAGAGGTAGAAAAAGGCAAAGGGGGAAGTGCAGTCAACAAAGGTAGTATTTTCAATAGTTGACCCCCCAGTCAACTACAAACCACCACCACCTTATGATCCTCTAGTCCCTTTTCCAAGAAGGTTGAAGTAGAGCAGGTTTGATAAGTCATTTTCTGACATCCATTATATTCTTTCCAAAGTTAATATCAATTTTTCTTTGCTTGACACAATCAAGAACATGCCTACTTATGCCAAATTTTTGAAGGAACTAAACATAAGGAAGCATAAGTATAAGCCACATGAGAAAGTGATAGTTTCTAATGTAGCCAGTGCAGTTTTGCAAACAAATCTTCCCCCAAAACTTAAAGATCCAGGTAGTTTCAATATCCCAATCACTGTTGGAGGCATAAACAAGGTAAAATAATGCTAGACTTAGGTGTAAGCATTAATTTGATGCCTTATTCCATTTGTTTAGAACTTAGTTTGGGAGAATTCAAATCTACAATAATGTCTTTACAGCTTGCAATAGATCAGTTAATATCCTAGAGGCATTGTAGAGGATATTATTGCACAGATTGATAAGTTGATTATTCCTGCAGATTTTGTTATGCATGTTATGGAGAGATAAATGATTCTAAAGAGAGAAGTGTCCATTCTTATAGGACGCCCAGTCATTGCAACAACTAAGACAATTATTGATGTGCAAAATGGGAAGTTGAAAATGACCATCTTGGATGAAACTATGAAATTTTCTATATACAATTCTTTATCATTACTTTTAGATCCTAGTGGTTGTTTTCAAGTTGATGAATTGGACTCACTTGTATTATCTATTTTTTGTGCAATAGGAAATAATTGATAAACTAGAATTGATGCTCAGTTCAGATGGAGTGGAGGAAGATGAAGAAATAATGAAGTTGAAAGAAGAACTTGATGGCACAAAGCAAGTCAAAGAAGAGGAAGTTCCCAAAGAAAGGTTATTACATGTGAACCCAGAAGCGGAACAATCAATTGCTACATCACCCCAACTAGAATTAAAGCAATTACCTCAGAACTTGAAGTATGTTTTTCTTGGGGAGAACAATACTCTTCCAATTACAATTACTCCTGACTTGTCTATGAATGAAGAATATAAGTTAATGAATGTTTTGAGGGAGCACAAAGGGGCTATAGGTTGGACCTTAGTAGACATCAAAGGAATTACCCCCACTATGTGCATGCATAAGATCTTGTTAGAAGATAATGCAAAGACTTCCAAGGAGGCTTAAAGGAGACTTAACCCTCACATGAAGGAAGCTGTTAGAGCTAAGGTGATCAAATTGTTAGATGCAAGTATTATCTACCCAATCTCTAACTATAAATGGGTAAGTTCAGTACATGTGGTACTAAAGAAATCTGGTCTTTCTATTATTAAAAATGACAATAATGAATTGTACAATAGAGAATGACTATAGGGTGGCAAATATGCATTGATTGCAGGAAACTCAATGCAGCCACAAGAAAGGACCATCTTTCTCTCTCTTTCATTGATCAAATGCTTGAAAGATTGGCAGGTCATGCTTATTATTATTTTTTGGATAGCTTTTCAAGTTATAATCAAGTTCCCATTGCCCTAGAAGATCAGGAGAAGGCCACTTTCACCTGCTTGTTTGGAACGTTTGCCTATTAGAGGATGCCTTTTGGTTTGTGCAATGCCCCTGCAACCTTTCAAAGGTGTACGATGTCCATTTTTTCTGATATGATTAAAAGGTTTATTGAGGTGTTCATGAATAATTTTTCTTTCTTTGGAGATCATTTGATGATTGCCTTAATAACTTGAGATAGGTGCTTAGAAGATATATTGAGATAAATTTGACACTAAGTTGGGAGAAGTGTTATTTCTTAGTTAAGCAGGGAATTGTGTTAGGATACATTATTTCAAGTAAAGGCATTGGAGTCGACAAGATAAAAATTGAGTTAATTGCCAAGGTACCTCCCCCAAATTCAATCAAGGGAGTTAGAAAATTTCTTGGTCATGTAGGTTTTACAGATGGTCTAGAAAGGATTTCTCAAAATATTTTCTAGACTGCTCTGTAACCTATTAGCAAAGGATTTAACTTTTTATTTTGATGAGGAATGCCTTGTTGCCTTCCATACCTTGAAAGAAAAGTTGACTTCTACTATGATTTTAGCAGTTTTGAATTGGTCCATTCCTTTTAAGCTTATGCATGATGAATTGAATTTTGTTGTCGGTGCTATCCTAGGACAACGAATAGATAAATTATCTCATGTGATTCATTATATAAGTAGGCATCTAAATGAAGCACAACTAAACTATTCCATCACTAAAGAAGAATTGCTTGCAATTGTGTTTGCTTTAGAAAAGTATTCGCTCATACTTGATTGGTTTAAAGGTAATTGTTTATTCTGATCATGCTGCATTGAGATACTTGCTTACAAAAAAGGATGACAAGCCTAGATTTTATCAGGTCTATCTTATTGTTGCAAGAGTTTGACCTGACAATTGAGGATAAGAAAGGGTGTGAAAATGTTGTGGCTAATCGTTTGTCTTGGTTGGTGCAAGAAACTGATTTTGAGCAAGAGAGAGGCAAGGAGAACATTCCCATCAATGAGATCTTTTTGTATGAACAACTATTTTTTATAAAGGGAAATGAACCTTGGTATGCTAACATTGTCAATTACTTAGTTAAAGGAGTTTTTAATCCTATGTTGAATTCATAGGGAAAGTGGAAATTGTTATTGATGGTGAGACATTACTTTTGGGATGACCCAGTCTTGTTCAAACTATGTCTAGATTAAATCATTAGGCGGTGTGTTTCAAAAGACAAGCAGCAAAGCATTCAATTGTGGAGGACATTTTGGAGGGAAGAAAACTACTCTTAAGATTTTTCAATCTGGTTTCTATTGGCCAACTATTTTTAAGGATGCTCATGCCTTCTGTACAATGTGTGATAGGTGGCAGAGAATAGGGAACATTAGATAGAGGGATGAGATGCCACTTATAGGTAATCTTGTGATTGAACTTTTTGATATATGGGGCATAGATTTTATGGGCCCATTCCCACCATCCAATGAGAACCTATATATTTTGCTTGATATGGATTAGGTGTCTAAGTAGATCGAAGTAATGGCAAGTAAAACTAATGATGCTAATTTATGCTTAAATTTTTGAAAGACAAGATCTTCTCCAAGTTTAGCACTATAACGGCAATCATTAGTGATAAGGGAACTTGCTTCTGTAATAAGTTTTTTGCGGCTTTGTTGAAAAAGTACAACATCACTCACCTTGTTTCAACACCTTATCATCCACAAATGTTAGGGCAAGTTGAAGTCAACAACCAATAGATTAAAGCAATTCTAGAGAGGGCTGTGATCACCTCAAGGAAAAATTGGGCAATAAAGCTGAATGTTTCATTATGGGTATACAAGACCACTTTTAAGATACCAATAAGAATGAGTCCTTATAGACTTACTTTTGGGAAAACATGCCATTTGCTTGTCAAGTTAGAGCACAAGGCATACTAGGTAATAAAAAATCTGAATTGTGATTTGGAGAAGGTAGGAGAGTAGAGGAAACTTCATCTTGACAAACTTGAGGAGTTGAAAAAAGAAGCATATGAGAATGCAAAGATTTACAAGGAGTAAACCAAGCAATACCATGATGAAGTCATTCATAATAGATGATTGAACCTAGAATGGAGGTTTTGTTACATGACTCACTTTTGCATTTATTTCCAGGAAAGTTGCAATTGCATTGGGTCAGTCCATTTTTGGTCACACAGGCATTTCCACATGGAGCTGTCAAATTGAAGAATCTGAAAGATGGAAGCATATTCAAAGTCAATGGGCATCAAGTTAAGAAATACATAAGAGATGGCTTGCTAATGCCATTGAATGAAGTTTGTGAAATTGAGAATCCATAAAGAAGGAGTTCATCTTGCACAGACATTAAGTAAAGCACTTCTTAGGAGGCAACCCAAGCTATTATTCTTTTATTTATTTCAATTTCTTAGAAGTAGTAATAAATTTTGCGTGGTTGAAGTATGATAGTTGCAATAGTTGCATTAGTTTAGTATGATTTGATTGGATTTTTAGGTTGACAAATTTCATTGTCAATTTTGTATTTGTTACAAATAGTAAAGTGTTGTTTTATTTTGACAGGTTACTTATAGGAGTTGGAGAATTGGGGAGCAACACATTAAATTTCAAGTGAAGAAATCAACATTTGAGCAAAGGAATAGTTAAAAAATAGGGAGCATTTGGCATGAACATTCAATTAAAAGGTCAATGTGTGCTTATGGAAGAAACGGTAGAATGCACAAATGAAGGTCAACATTTTTAATGCCCTAGCTTAGAATTTTTGGGTTGCGATGTGAAGAACATTTGAGTGAAGTGTGTGGCATTCAGCCAAATCTAGGCCGTGGCATGCTTGAAGTGCAACTCATCATCATCAAACCATCATGTCTAGCAACTTTCACGCCATGGCTTCCTATTTCATGTCGCGGCATCAAAGTGACTTCCCCCTTTTAAGCCTTCGATGAATCATTACTTCATCATTCTAACCTTTCACTCCATTCACACCCTTTCTCCCCTTCCCTTCAAGCCACACCCTCCTTTTTCTTTTTCCCATTACAACTCATGCACTCAACTTCCACCATCCAATGCACAAAATCCTTGCTGATTAAACTTAAGAATACGTCACTCCATCCATTCCTCCTTAAACATCTAGGTTCCTTGAGCCTCACCTCCTTTTCTTTTGTTCCCATCTTCTCACAACAACATTGGATTTGGGCGTTGAAGAGCAAGGTCAAGCAAATCAAGTGTTTTTCCATATTTACCACCTCCTCTTGTTGATTTGCAACTTTTTCATTGAAATACATTAGATTTGGGGAGTGATTGTTGTGTTGGAGAGTGGTGGGTTCACGTGCATTGCAAGTGTTTGATGATTTGTTTGAACCAACTAGGTTGTGCAAATTCAATGGAATGAATGGGAAATGGAATGGTAAATGATGTATACGTGAAGTGCTTCATAAATTTAGTGAAATACATTGAGGAAAATTTGTGAAATCTGAAGTGCCTATAAGGTATTTTTATAAAAGATTCATTGAAGTAGAGGTTGCATTTTCACTTTATAAAGCTTGGTTTGAAGAAGGTTTTGAATTATTAAGTAGTGAGATCGCCTAACCTTGGATTATAATTCATTATGCTTCCCAAAAAGAGTACAACTGTCGGTTCATCAAAAAGGAAATGGCGTGGAACTTTTAAATCCCATATTGAGCCCACATTTTTCAATAAGGTAGTTGCCGAGGACTATTGCTGGTCTATTGTTTACAGGTCAAGCATCCCTGAGCGGGGATTTTATCTTATGCCCAGTGGCATTCTATAAATGATCCATCATAGAGTTTGGGAGCAATTTGCAGCACAACCAAGTGCTCCACTAGTGCCAGTTATTTGAGAATTTTATGCAAATGCTTAGAAGTAATATAAGGCAGACGTGATGCAATTGAAGGCACTAGTGTAGGATAAGATGGTGCCTTATGATCACTTGTCCATGAATCAGATCTATGGCTTAGAAGATATCAATGAGGATGAATATTCAGTTTGGTTGGAGCAAGGGGCAGATTTTAAGGCGGTCATCAATTTACTCGCCAAACTAGGGACCCAATGGAAAGATAGGAACAATAAAGTGAATAGCTTTCCACGAGGCTAGCTTGAACTGAAGAGTAGAGCGTGGCACTACTTTATCTCCACAAATTTACTACAAACCAATCATGTCGCTGATGTCACTAAGGAGAGAGCACTTCTCAACTATGCTATCCATGCTATCCAAATAGGATGTCTATTGATGTGGGATGAGTGATTGAAAGATCCATTATTTTGCTATTCATAGGAAAGATAATAGGAGGCTTAAGACATCCTTCCCTTATCTATGGGCTATGTCTCTAGTCCATCATTCCTACCATTGTTTTCTTAAGAGCTCCAACACCCATTATGCCCCATCATGCATGCTATGCTCCAATCTTTTGAGAAAAAAAGTGGTCAAGTGGAGGATGTGAGTGCACTTGTCACCCTATGCTCTTCCTAGCAGAGGCCACCAATGCAACCTTCTTCTAGCAAACTCACTCTAGCTGAGCTACAATCCCGAATAGAGGAAATACATTCTTGGCAGCAGTAAATGATGAAGGAGCAACGACAACAATTTCGATATGTTGTGGATTACACCATTGCTTTAAATGCCATATTTCAGAATTGTAGTATGTTGCGAGGCACTAGCTCAATAGTTTTCCCCACTCCACCCACATTTCCTGACTTTGTAAAGGAATTCGATGAATGGGAGGATGACTTCAACGAATGATTAGAGGAATTTTAGGGAAGTCCTTATTTTCTATAATTTTATTTAACATTGAGGATGATGTGCTGTCATAGGCAACCAAATTTAGAACCTATACTCCAATTAAATTATCTATAGTAGTGCAAGTAAGGGTCGATCCCACGAAGAGTATCTAGCCCAATTTTATGTTATGTGAATGAAAATAGGGGGTTTTAGTGTAATAAAAATAGCGGTTGCAAAAGAAATCAATCAAAGAAACAAAGCTTATTCTTAGTCAACATCCACCATCAGAATCTTATGACTGATCATTGATACAAGCATAAATCAATTAGTACTTTGAATATTATCCATTGGAACAAATTTTCCTATCTCTCCTTCAATGTAGTTAATTAGAAACACATGGTCCAATTAACCCTAACTACTAAACAACCTTAGACATGCACTAGAGGTTTAATCTAACAATAACTTTAAGATTTGTAGAGATTGGTGAAGCTAAATAACATAAATATATGTGGTTGCATTTAATTCAGTTAAATATTCTTCCTAAGATTTAATAATCTCTGGTGCAGTAAATTATTATACCCTAGTTGCCTTGTAGCCAAGATTTATCAAACAATTACAAATTTGATATCTAATCTAGCAATAGATTGTAATGAATAATAAACTAGTTGTCCTCCTAGCAATTAAACACAACAATCATGAAAATAAGCATAGAAGAATATTTAATACTCAAAGTATAATTCAAACAATGAAAATAAATTAAATCTCACAGTATGTTGACTCTGAGGCTCTGTCTCCTTAAACCAAGGATAAACGTTTAGCCATGCAGGGTCATTAAATCATAAAGAAAGTAAAATAGAAAAGATAAGAAGAAGATTCTTTGTCAAAAGCCGCTAAAAGGTCCTCCTCAAAACCTCGCAAAAGAACCCCCAAAAACCCTAGGGAACTGATATTTAAACAAAGCTAGAAATATGCAAATTTCACAAAATCCATAGAATCCAAAAAGTGTTGGCTAGAGCTAGCACCATTAGCGCCACCATGCTATCCGATGGTCAAGTGGTTGAAGGGGTGTTGGCACCGGCAGCTCTGGTCTGTTGCCTTCGATGCTGCTTTGCTCCTTTGTACTTCATTTTGCCTTTTACTTTTTTCCTCTTAGTTGCTTGTAATACAATCCTTATCTCAAAATGCCCAACATGAAAGTTGTAAAAAGTTTTCTTTTGTTTTCAGAATTTAATCATCTCAATCAGAGGTCGGATGAGAAATTTATGCCCTAGATACGGACTAATGCTAAAATGGTCCAAAATCCTTCAATTGACTTCATTTTGTACTTAAGCACTCTAATTGTCTTCTAAATCAAAATATAAGAATAATGAGTATATTTAGGAATCAAATAGGTCTAAAAGATTAAGTATTAAGAGAATAAAATATGATATTTTATATTCTCATCAAATTCTCCCACACTTAACTTTTGCTCGTCCTAGGGAAAAACTCAAATTCACTCTCTCCCAAAATAACATTAAGGTTGCAATTATTATAAATGAAGAACAACCAAACTCTTCAGAACTCATAATACTTCATGAACAACTTATTCCTACAAAACATATAATCACTTAGTAAGCATTCTTTCTTCAAGATGGATTAAACTAAACAAGTAGAACCCTCACAAAAATAAACACTCTACGCTCATGTTTTTGAAGGGTATATGTCCTGTTCAAATTTATTTCAATGAAAATGATCTACCATAATCTTACATATCTTCTCATTCCCCATCACTAGGTTCACATTATGAATCAGAAGGACTTTTCATGGGTTGTAATGGGGTTTAGGGCAAAGGTGAGAAATATCTGGGAATGTTGCTCAAAAGCCACTGAAATTAGTGAAGTATAAATAAATCAACTCAATCTCAACTATATAAGACATGTAAAGCCACTTGTTTCATCTAGTATCTTTCACCTTTGAATACATGATGTATAAACACGGCCCTTCCCTTGGAATTTTGATGTTTTCTTTTTCATTTTTTTCTTTTTCTTTCACTTTGACATTTTTTTAAAATTTTAAGAACAAAAACATGTTCTATTTCACTAATCATAGCCATTCCACAAATTTTAACACCCCTACACTTTATTTCTTATACACCTAAACATAACACAATGATGACCCATGCTCCACTAGATCTATGGCTTGGGTGAAGATATTATTTTTCTGGGTTTCAATCTTGTAACATAGGTTTACAAAAAAAATCTATAAAGCTCAAAGGTGCTCAACAAGAGGAAAAATTAATCACAAGGTAGTTTGTAACAAAGAAGGCCTTAATCATGTTCATGCATGCATGTATCAATGTGATCTCAAAGAAAATCAAGGCAGGTTCTAGAGAAAAAATATCACTAGAAGAATATCTCTCATGAAGGAAAAGAAAAACTAATGTAGATGTGTCAGTCTAGTGGCTCAAAATCTCACCAGCTTTTATCTACGAAATTTAATCATCGCCATTCTCAATGAAAATAACTTGAACCAAGAAATTACAAATTAAAAGATTACTTATTCAATTATGTTATGAATTTTTCAAGCTTAGTTGAATCTTGCTCATACATCCTCAACCTCAAATCATTAGAAACCACCAAAATAAAGGGTAAATTGATTGTCTCTCTCAAATTATTTTAAAAAAGAAAATAAAAGCAAAGATAAAAATAAAAATACAAAAACACAACCTAAACCTCAATCCCCTCCCCCACACTTAAAACTTAGATTGTCCCTAATGTAAGGTCACATGCAAAGAAGATGCAAAAATAACCATAACATAAATGCAAAAATAAGAAGGAAATAATAAAAAGAAACACAAACTCCCCTTGGGTTGCCTCCCAAATAGCTCTTTTGTTCATAGTCATTGGCTCGACTCAATACTTCCTCCTTCAGTCAATGTAAACTGGTTGTTCAAGATCCACTTCTATAACATTTTCAACTTGTAGTCCTTCATAGAAAGGCTTAAGTCTATCACCATTTACTATGAAAACTTTGGAAGTTACCAAAATTTGAATTTCAATTGCACAATGAGGAAAAACTTTAGTGACAATAAAAGTTCCATTCCAACAAGAATGTAACTTACCTGGAAAAAAATGAAGTCATGAATGGTATAAAAGGACTTTCTGACCAACATTAAACTCCTTCCTAGAAATCATCTTGTCATGAAAAGCCTTCATCCTTTCCTTGTAAATCCTTGCACTCTTATAGGCATCATATCAGTTTTCCTCTAACTCTTGTAGTTGCAACTTTCTATGCTCTCCACTTTCATCCATATTCATGTTGAAACTCTTCATAGCCCAATAAGCCTTATGTTCTAACTCAACAGGAAGGTGAAATAGTTTCCCAAACACAAGCCGATAAGGTGACATACCAATAGGTGTCTTATATGTAATCTTGTATGCCCACAAGGCATCATCCAACTGAAAACTCCAATCTTTTCTATTGGAATTAATTGTCTTTTCAAGAATGGACTTGATCTCCTGATTTGATACTTCCACTTGTCCACTAGTTTGCAGATGATAGGCAGTTGACACCTTATGGATCACATGATACTTCCTTAGCAAAGCTTCAATAGTTCGATTGCAAAAGTGAGTGCCTCGGTAACTTATCAAAGCTCTTAGAATTCCAAACTTGGAGAATATGTTAGCCCTAATAAAATTTACAATAGTTTTATAATCATCAGTCTTGGTGGCTTTAGCTTCCACCCATTTCGAAACATAATCAACAGTAAGCATGATATAAACAAAAGCAAAAGATACAAGGAATGGTCTCATGAAATTGATGCCCCAAACAACAAAAATTTCACAAACTAGTATGGGAGTTTGTGGCATCTCATTCCTTTGGGATAAATTACCTATCCTTTTATATTGATCACACAAATTGCAAAATGAATATGAATCTTGAAATAAAGATGGCCAATAAAAACCACACTCTAGCACTTTTCTCGCAGTCCTATTGGCTCCAAAGTGATCTCCACATGTATAAGAATGATAAAAGGAGACTATAGAGAAATTTATTTTTAGGAATACACTTTCTTATCATGTGATCTGCATAATGCTTCCACAAGTATGGGTCATCCCAAACATAATATTTTGCATCATTCTTGAACTTATTTCTTTGAGCCTTAGACAAAGAGAAGGTAACCTGTTAGTGACCAAATAATTTACCATATCCACATACCTAGGTAATTTCTCACTTGCAGAGAATAATTGCTCATCAGGAAACATTTCTTGTAAATGAAGTTCATCCTCCACATGAACTAGATGACTCAAATGATATGCAACATGATTTTCTATCCCTCTTTTGTCTTTGATCTCTAAGTCAAATTCACTTAAGAGAAGTATCCACCTTATCAACCTTGGTTTTGCTTCCTTCTTCATCATCAGATAAGGAAGAGTTGCATGATCAGAATAAACAGTACTTTAGTACTAAGCAAATAAGATCAAACTCTTTCTAAAGCAAAGATAACAACTAGAAGTTCTTTTTCAATGGTAGAATAATTTATCTGAGCATCGTTCAAAGTCTTTGAAGCATAATAAATGCATGAAACGCTTTCCTAATTCTCTAACCCAAAACAACGCCTATTGCATAATCACTTGCATCACACGTTATCTCAAAAGGAACACTCCAATCAGGAGGTTGGATAACTGGGTTGAAGTCAACCGTTCCTTTAGCTTGTCGAATGCCTTTTTACACCTTTCATCGAATTCAAATGCCACATCCTTTTACAGAAACTTGCATAGGGGTAAGCTATTTTGGAGAAGTCCTTGATGAATCTTTTATAGAAACCTATATATCTAAGAAAAAAGCGAACTTCCCACACAATGGGATAAGGTAAAGATTAAATGATATCAACTTTAGCTTTATCTACCTCAATTCCCCTATGTGAAATAAAATGACCCAAAACTATACCGTGTTCAACCATGAAGTGACATTTTTCAGAATTTAACACAAGGTTAGTTTCTATGCATCCTTGAAGAATAAGTGTAAGGTTATGCAAGCAATTATCAAAGGATTGTCCATGAACTGTGAAATCATCCATAAAGACTTCTATAATCTGCTCAATGTAATCTCAAAATATGCTAACCATATACCTCTGGAAAGTGGCTAGGGCATTGCAAAGGCCAAAGGGCATATGGCGATATACAAAAGTTCCAAATGGGCATGTGAAAGTCATCTTTTCTTGATCTTTAGGGGCAATTGTAATCTAAATAGACTTCAAGGAAATAATAGTAAGAATGATCAGCTAATCTTTCAAGCATTTGATCAATAAAAGGTAAAGGAAAGTGGTCCTTGCTAGTTACAGTATTCAATTTTCTATAATCTATACAAACTCGCCAACCATTTCTCAACACGAGTAGGAACTAACTCATCATTTTGATTTTTCACCATAGTTATTCTAATCTTTTTAGGAACCACTTAAACTGGGCTAACCCAACTACTATTTGGAATAGGGTAAATCACTCCAACTTCAAGAAGTTTGAGGATTTCCTTTTTCACTACATCCATCATGGATGGGTTCAATCTCCTTTATGGTTGACGAGAAGGTTTTGGTCCCTCTTCAAACAGAATATGATGCATGCATGTAGATGGGCTGATTCCTTTAATATTTGCAATTGTTTAACCAATAGCCATCTTATGTTTCTTAAAAACTTGTGCAAACTTCTCTTCTTGTAATGCACTGAGTTTACTTGAAATAATCACTGGTAAGGTCTCTCCTTCTCCAAGGAACACATATTTGAGGCGACCAGGAAGAGGCTTCAACTCTAAAATAGGGGCCTACAAAATAGAAGGTAAAATTCTCCTATCAAAAACCAGTAAATCAATATGAGAAACATTATTTAGTTTTGTGACTTTGAAAAGTTATTCAATGCTACAACAATTTCCTGCAATTCATCAATTCATGGTAAAACTCCATTCTCCTTCTCAAGGTTCTCACTAATGGAAACTACTAATTCATCTTTCCCATCAATTTCAAAAACTTTTTGTACACAAGAATCAATCACATCAATAGAGTAAACAGAATTATCATTATCAGGATATTTCATGGCATCGTAAATATTAAACATAACAATTTCACCATCAAATTCCATTATAAGTGTGCTAGTATGACATCTATCTTAGTTTTGGATGTCTTTAGGAAGGGTCTTCCTAATAGACTAGTAGTAGTTTGATTACCATTCTCTATATCTAGCACATAAAAATCAACAAGGAAGACTAAATCATTGACTTGCACCAGAACATTTTCAACTACACCTTTTGGATATGCATTAGACCTATCAGCTAACTAAATCACAACACTAGTCTTATTCAAAGGTCCAAGTTTCAAATAAGCATACAAAGAATATAGCATAACATTAATGGAAGCTCCTAAATCTAACATGGCCTTTTCAAGTCTAGTGTTACCTATCATGCAAGGGATAGTAAACATAATTGGATCTTTGCATTTTATAGGGAGTTTTCTTTGAATGATTGCAGAAACATTCTCCCCTACTCTTACCTTCCCTTGAAGTTTCTATTTTCTCTTTATTGTACACAATTCTTTCAATAGTTTAGCATAATGAGGTACTTGTTTAATAATATCAAAAAGTAGAATGTTTATCTAACATTTATGAAAAGTTTCAAATAGATCTTGATATCTCTCAATTTTTCAAGATTCTGCTAAAACCTCAGAAAAAGGTGGTACTAGCTTATATTCAGAAAGAGGTGAAAACTTACATTGAGTTACTTCATTGTCCTTAGGAATGTTTTTGTTTATAACAATGATTTTCTCTTTTTTTTGCTCTATTGGTATAAGATTTGCTTTTGTTGGAATTTCAACCTGTTTACTACTCCACAAAATGATTGCACTCACATTTTCTCTTGGGTTCATCATCATTTGAGAAGGCAATTTTTTTGAACTTTGAGCCTCTAGCTAATTTATGGTGGTTGCCATCTGGCTTACCTAGTTTTCCAAACTCTATATGCTAGCTCTCTTTTCCTATTGAAATTGCAAAGTGTTAGTGGCTAGGGACTTAAAAATGTCTTCTAAAGACATAACAGAGTTAAAAGTTTGTCTCTATTATGGTCTAGGTTGGTATGGCTACTCATACTGCTGGAAATTAAGGCAATTTTGAGTTGTGGGCTGACTTACTTGTGGATTACAATAGATAAAATTAGGTTGATCCCTCCATCCTAAGTTGTATGTGTTCAATGTTTGAACATGGTTGTGTCATTTTCATATCTAAAAAATATGTTTTGAGTATTGATCAAGGTCATCATACAAAACCAATGATATATATATGTGACATTTGATAATGGTTAATGATAGAAATCACTATTATCTACATGCTTGAGTTGATTCCTTGTCTAAGTTACTATAGATTCCTTATACGCATTGAATGCATTAACATAGCCATTTCTTTTGAAGTCTTTGAATACTTAGCATCAGTTTAGGAGTGCAGTTTAAAGTCTAGAAGTCATTGTAATTATTGTCGAGATGAACTTTAGATGAGATAAAAAAATACATAATTAAAAACTCATTCCTTATTTGTGGGGTTCACACCTCAGGAGTTAGAAAGAAAATAAGTTTAGGGTTGTGGTAGTAATACAACCTAAGGATAGGGGGGATCACATTCTGAAGAATTGAAAAGAATATAAATGTGATGAACCTGGTAGTAATAAAGCCTGCAAGAAAAGCAAAGAAATGAATGAGGAAAGTAAAGCATCATATGTGCATCTAATGTAGTCTCTCTAGTTTAATTAGTGAATTCACAAGGCTTGCAGTGAACATGTATTACTTAGTTGCTTGAATGAATTTTAAGTGTGAAATAATGTAGATTGAAATGAATATAACTATTGCAATTGCACATGGAATCTAACGTGGAAAGTATGAGGCTCAGGTTGAAACTAGAGACATACATGATATCTTGATATTTTTCTCTTAACCATGTTTATTTTATTAAGGTTTTTGATCGATGAACTACATCAATGTATGTTGTATTCTTTGTGAATTATTGTGTTTTTATTTTGCTCAAGAACAAGCAAATGAGTAAGTTTGGGGGTATTTGATAAATTAATTACATTCACTTATATTATGCATTTTCAAGCTTAGTTATTTGTGAAACCTGGATATATTTACATGAATTTAACATGAATTTATTAAAGTTTTTAGGTGAATTGAAAATGGAAAAATAAGAGAAATTAAAGAAAGATGAAGCTCAAAGCTATAGAGAAGGAAAACTTGAAAATGATTAACTAAAAGAAGCAACTTTGGAGGACAAAAAAATCCCTGCTGCGGCTTGGAATTCCAAGTTGTAGCGTCAACTTCATCAAATGCATCTTCAAGGGCTAGAAACTTTCACATTGTAGCCTAGAATTATAAGACATGATGTCCTAATTTTTGCAAGGCATCTTCATGTGGCCAGCAATTTTCACGTTGTGGCCTAGAATTCCAAGCCGCAGTGCCGACTCTGATCCTAATTTCCTGCATGATCTTCAACTTGCTTTGTCACCTAGTTTCTAAGGCAATGAGAGGGGAATCTTTTGGTATTCATTTTGGAGGGTTTGCTCTAGGGTTCTTGAGGGCACTGCTAGTGTGAATTCTATGTAAAAAGAGGTATACATTTGAAGGAAGTAAGTGCAAGAGGAGATGATGTTTTCCATTATGATGCGCTTCATAAAAGTAGTTAATTTCATTTTTATTATGAACTAAATCCCTCTTTCTAGGGTGAAGATGTAACCCTATTTGATACTCTTTATTATGTGGATTGTTGGTCATCAATGATTACATGATCTTGTTTCATTCATTATGTTTTTTGCAATCATTTGATTCATTTTATTGCTTGGTCACCAATATTATGAGTTTGATTGATTATCTCAGCATGGTTAAGGTACACACCATATGCTAAACCATGAGCTCCCTTGAATGAAAACGATAAATGGTTAATATCCACACCATATCCTAAACCATCCTATTTTGGTTCAATAAGTTCTTAGGCTTAATGGGTTTTCACCTCAATTATGCTATATACCATAGGTCATTGGAATGAGTGGAAATACCTGATTTAAACTCGTATAACTAACGGTCATACATTTCAAAGAACAAACCCAAAATAAGCATTGAATCCAACATCCTAATAGCAAAGGATATCATTGAGTGGTAAAATTGAATCCCTACACCCTTGCATCTTGTTAATCTCCCCTAAATTATTAATAGTTATTGATTTTTGTAATTTCATTCAATTTTATACCATATTACTTAGCTTTAAATACATTATTTTTAAGGATAGTGTAGTTCAATAACAAAAACTAATTAAATTTGTTTGATCATTTTCTTGCATTGCACACTATACTACTATACACTCATGCACTTGTGAGGATTTATAATTTGAATCATTATTAAGTAGGTTATTTTCTTGATATAATTAAATTGAACTTTATAACTATGATTAGTAACTTACTTTGATCTTGTTTAGTGTTCTTTTATTATGCTTTGTTAATCATATGATTGGTATGGTATGAGGTTTGGAAATCTAGGGGTTAATGTATTAATGCTGATAATGCAAGTAGGTTGAAATAAATGTGAATGTATATGAGTAGGGAGTTAAGTTATTATATGCTGAATTCATGAATTGCATCACAAATATTGGATGCATTGCATCATGAAATGGGTAATAAAAACATATGGATGATTGGATCACAAAATATGAAGGAATAAAAGGATGACTTTAGAGGTACATAAGATAATTAGATAAGGGAAACAACAGGGTAGAATGAATTGGTCAACAGGGCAAGCAACCAAGGAAAACAGGTGAGCAATGAGTGTGGTGCCACAGTGTAAAAATTCTGAGCCACGACGTTGATTTCTACTAGGCACATAGGAAACAGAGAACATGACTGCACTATGGCACTAGTTTTTGCTGGACACAGACAAAATGAGCAATGTAGCTACTGTCGCGATGTCGAAGTTAGGATTTCAAAATTATATATTTTTTAATTATTTAATTGATGGAATTATTTGATGCTTTTACTAAGGAATTTATTAATCAACTTAAGCAACATTTGAATGATTATAAAGATATTAAAATAGGAATTGGACATGTAAGTGTTGATAACTGATGAGAATGCAAAATGTCATATTTCATTCTCCTAATACTTCATCTTTTGCACCTATTTGATTCCTAAATATAC
>JAYJMB010066601.1:0-25064 GCA_036873735.1 Pouteria campechiana
TTATTGCATATGGATCTTTTTGGACCCACACGATTAAGAAGTTTAAGTGGGAAATAATATGGGTATGTTATTGGTGACGATTTTTATAGATATACCTGGGTACTATTTCTAGGTGGAAAAGATGAATGTTTTACGCTTTTCAAGAAATTTTATCATAAAGTTCAAAATGAAAGTGGATCACAAATCCTCTCAATTCGAAGTGATCATGGTGAAGAATTTGATAATATTCAATTCAATGACTTCTGTGATGAAGTTGGAATAACTCATAACTTTTCTGCACCTAGAACTCCACAACAAAATGGAGTGGTTGAGAGAAAGAATAGAGTTTTAGTTGAAATGGCAAGAACTATGTTGATTGAAATCTTCCTCATAAATTTTGGGCTAAAGCTGTAAACACTACACGTTACATAATCAATCGTGTTTACATTCATCCAATTCTAAAGAAAACTTCTTATGAACTATGGAAAGGAAGAAGGCCAAATATTATATATTTTTATTCCTTTGGTTGTAAATGCTTTGTATTGAATAATGGGAAAGATAACCTTGATAAATTTGATAAGAAAAGTGATGACGGTATTTTTCTAGGGTATTATTTTTCCAGTAAAGCATATCGTATCTATAATAAGTGAACATACATAGTAGAAGAGTTAGTCCATGTAAAATTTAATGAGACTAACTCTTGGCCGAGAAAGGTTGATAATTCAGATGATGATAATGAGAGATTTGATTTTCTTGAGACATCAATTGAAGCTCAGCAAGGATCTAAAGATTTACCACAAGCTAAGTCATCAAATCCACATGAGAAAAACATTCATGAAGAACAGGTAAGTGAAACTGAGTTATTTGATCCAAACAAGTCAATTCATACTCATAGATATCATCCTTTAGAAGATGTTACAGGAAGTGTGTATGATAAAGTGAGAACTTGTAGCTCACTTCATAATGTCTATGGTAATTTTGCTTTCTTATCTTAAATTGAACCCAAATCTATAGAAGATGCCATTTTAGATGAAAACTGGATTATAGTAATGCAAGAAGAACTAGATCAGTTTAAACGTAACAATATGTGGACACTTGTGCCAGAACCAAATGATTAGTCTATTATTGGCACAAAATGAATCTTTAGAAATAAACTTGATGAATCTGGGATTATTGTAAAATATAAATAATGTCTGGTAGCATAGGGATATTTCCAAGAAGAGGGAATAAATTATGATGAAACATTTGCACCTGTTGCCAGACTTGAGGCCATAAGAATGTTACTTGCCTTTACATCTTTCAAACAATTTCATTTATTTCAAATGGATGTAAAAACTGCATTCTTAAATAGATATTTAAATGAAGAAGTTTATGTTAAACAACTTCTAGGTTTTGAAGATCATGAACATCCTGATTATGTTTTTAAACTTACAAAACCGTTAGATAGTTTTAAATAGGCTCCAAGAGGTTGGTATAAATGACTGAGTGGATTTTTACTCAATAAAAAGTTTCAAAGAGGTAAGGTTGACACAACTCTTTTCATTAAACATATTCATTCAAACATTCTTGTACAAATCTATGTGGATGATATCATTTTTGGGTCAAGATATGAAAAATATTGCAAGGAGATCAAATATTTGATGAAAAGTGAATTTGAAATGATTATCATAGGTGAACTGACATTTTTTCTTGGAATAAATGTAAAAAAAAACTGATGAAGGAATTTTTATTTCATAATCCAAACACATCAAAGAAATATTGAAAAAGTTTAAAACAGAAAACTTAAAATGCATTCCTACCTCAATGAGTGCTAGCATGAAAATGGATAAGGATGAAAGTGGTGAAAGCATAGATCAAAGATTATATCGAAGTATGATTGGTTCACTATTATTTTTGACTGCCAATAGACCTGACATTCTGTTTAGTTTGTGTATGTGTGCTCAATTTCAGTCAAATCCAAAGGAGTCACATTGATCTACTGTTAAATGTATATTTAAATATTTTGTAGAAACATCTCATTTGGGATGTCGACTATGCAAGATACAAAGTAGATAGAAAAAGTACAAGTGGAACTTGCCAATTTTTAGGAAGTATGCTTGTATCCTGGTACTCTAGGAAATAAAGTAGTGTTGCTCTATCAATAGCTGAAGTTGAATACATAACAGTAGCTAGTTGTTATGCATAAATACTTTGAATTAAACAATAGTTAAGTGACTATGACTTTAATGTGGAATGTGTGCCAATCAAATGTCATAATACAAGCACAATAAATTTGACTAAAAATCCAGTATTTCATTAACATTCTCAACACATTGAGATAAGACATCATTTCATTAGGGATCATGTTCAATTGAAAGATATTTCTGTTGAATTTATTCCTACTAAAGAACAACTAACAGACAATTTCACAAAAGCACTTCTCACTGATAGGTTTTTGCAAATTAGAAGAGAGTTAGGCATTATTGATCCATTCGCATGATGCATAGCATGCATAAAATAAAAAAGCATATATGTGTGAATTTTCTCTATGTTTAAAACATTGACGGATTGTATTCTACAAAAATGTTGATGAATTATAAATGTCAATGGATTAAAATGTTGATGGATTCAGAGCTAGTGGTGTAACTTAAATGCGAGATTTGCACATAATAGTTACAACCTTCTTCTTAAAACTAGGGTTTTTCATTTTTAAGAAACCCATTTGACTCAAGCTCATTGCCCCTCTCTAAAGCTTGTTCAGATGCATTTGAGTTGATTCCTCACATCCTTCTTCATAAAAATCATGGTAATGCTTTGTTCTTTAAGAATCTTCAATGGGTTTTTTTGTTTTTGCTCTAGATTTCATGATTTGGAGCTTTTTTCTTAAATCCCCTATTCTTTCATGCTTTTCTTATACAAAATCAATACCCTAGGAAATTTGAGCATGTATCATTGTTGTTATGAAGGAATTTTTGAAAACCCCTTTGCTATGATTCAAAATCAAGATTTTGGGATTTTTTAGGGTTTTGAAAAAATCATAAAAATCCTCCTTTAGCCTAAAATTCATTAATACATTCTTAATGCATGCTATATTTTTATATTATTTCATTAATATTATCATTTAATATCACTTTTATGTAGAGATTCTCTATTTGAGGATGTGGAGATACTCACTCCATGAATGCTTGCTATTCTACATCTTTGTACTCATAGATTTTATCTTGTTATTCGTTATCCCTGTTTCTATCAAAGTTCATATTGCTTCATTAGTTCATGCACCTAATGGAATGTTCTTCAAGTTATTTTTGTGTTTATTCTATGACTAATGTAGGTAGACTTTACTTGGTTCAAATTCATTGCAATGTGCATTGTTGTGTTGTGGTTGTGACAAAAATAGCTACCATATGCAAATAATTATGTTGAGGATAAGTCCTATTTTGACAATTCTCTATGTTCAAACCTTTTGTTTTGATTGTATTTGAGCCATATCCTTTGATTTTCTTCCATATAAGTTATGTCCTATCCTTTAAATTATATTAACTTAAGCCTTGAATCGTAAAATCTTTATTTTCATCTCAGTCTTACCAATAGAAAGTTGTTATGTCAAAGAAGCCATCCTATGAGGAAAACAGAAAGAGGAAGATGGTGAATGCCGCTAAATCTAGACTTTCTCCTCCCAGAACAAGAAGAAGAATAGGAGGAATTTCAATTTAAAAACCAACAGAAACTCTAGTCCGATAAACTCCAAGAAGACAAACTACTCTTCAGGAACCAATAGATCTTAATGAAGAACAAGTTCATTAAGTTTCTGAACCACAAACCCCACATGAACATGAACCTTCTCCATCTCCTACTAATACTTCTCCCAAACCTAAACATGCGAAAAGCATACCTTCAAATACCAAACCTTCTCCACTAACCCAAAAATCCAAATCCATTTCAAAGACACCATTCCAGGAAGATTCACTGAAATGAGTTCCTACCCCACATCAAAAGAAACCCACTTCATTACCAATAAAACAAGTCTCAGTGGACCCATCCTTGAAGAATTTTGGATTCAAGAAAGACAAATCTGATTTCTACACAAGGTTTGGGTGTAAGAACTATACACGAGGTAAGTTCTTGAATTACAAATTCTTCGAAGATAAAGGGTTTCTGTTTGTCAATTGGTTAAGGAAATTTGGGATTTTGGAGTTTCTTTCTAAAAAATTGATGATTTATGATGAATTGTTGAAGTTATTATATTTTTATCTGACTAAGGAAGAAGGAGATAGAGTATATGTTTACTCAACATATCTCAGAGGGAAAGAAATTAGTTTCATTGCTGAAGAGTTTGCTTCCATAATGAAACTTCCTTATGTTACTACTAATAAAACATATGATTGAAAGGAAGTTGTCGAATGTTTAACTAGTAAACTATCAAATAGGAAAGGAGGATTCACAAACAATGATTTTCTCCTGTGGAGTTTAAACTCATACATCATATAATGACCCATTGTCTATTTCTAAGTAATGGAGGACATGATGTAGTCAATATTCATGAATGTGTTTTGATCTACTTCATTGTCTATAACCTGGAGTATGATCTTGTGGATGCAATGCTTCTATGCATGTTCAGTCAGAAAGATAGAGCTAATGGACATCTTCCATATGCCATGTATTTGACAAGATTATTTCAACACCATGAAATAGATCTTTCTAATGATGTTCCAACCTGTCCATCAAGCTACAATGAAATAAGCATTGGAACACTTAGAAGAATGAGATATATCAAGTAGATGATGGTAAGTGGAGATACATTTCAGCTATGCTGGGTGAAAATGGTGATGAGATTCTTATTCAACATCATGCACAAGCAAGAAATGAGGCTGAATTTGAAGGAAGAGTTATTTCATGATGTTCTGGGAAATGTTGAAGATTTAGATGAAGAGGATGGTTCTCAGGAAAAGAGAAGGAAGTATCCTCAGGCCAGAGATGACTCAGCAGTAATTGTTTCTGATACTCAACACACTCCTGCCACATCCATTCCAAGACCACCTCATCCCATTTTGACTTCTACTTCCACACCTCATGTCACAACTCCTTCAACTTCACCCTTGTTTGATATTTCTACCTTGCAGGCATTACTTACAGCTAGTATTGGAAATCTCAAGATTGACTTGCAAACATACATAAGGGAGCAAATCCATGCCTCATCTTCTATTGACCAATCCGACTCAACTCAAAACAAGAATCAACCACCTCCTCCAAAGTGATCTTATCTTGAAGAGTCAAACTCATTTTTGAAAACTAATTCTCTAGTTTTTAAGACTTGAAGATACTTTAACTGTCTTGTCATTATTGTGTGTTTAGGCTTACTTCCTAACTCTATGAATCACTATTAACATTCACACACTTATGAATTTATCTTCATAAATTACATCTTATTTATTGCATTTATCTTCACATTCTGCATTATTGCAATCCCTTCTTTTTGCTTCTAACAAAAAGGGGGAAAAAATAAGCATGCATGGTTAGCATATTGATAGGGGGAGGAATGCTATTTTAAGTTCATCCATTGTTAGTTTTGTCATTATCAAAAAGGGAGATATTGTTCGACTCCTGTTTTGATGATGAACAAACATGAATGGATAAGTGATGTGTTTTATGTGGATTGATACACATTTTCATGTAGAGTGGATTGATGTAAATGTGTATTTATGTTCATACTTTGATTCCAGGAAGTATGGATTGATGTATATGTAATTGATGTGTGTGAATGATCTGATGAAATTAATGTAAACAGGTTGAAAGATATACTCAACTGACAGGGAAATCCGTTGAAGTTTTTGGGAAAATCCATGGACATTTTTCGTCAAAACATTAATGGTTTTGAATCAGGTGATGTTAACTTTGACTAATTTGGAGTCAGAGACTAATCTGACAAAGTTGAACCTCGATGGATTTTTCTGTGAAGAAAAATGTTGACGGTTTTTTTGTAAAACATCGATGGTTTTCAATCCGTTGCTACAGTTACAAGGATTCAATTTTTAAGCCTCTTTGACATCTTCTTCAAACTCTTCTGAGAGATTGTCTCCCAGTTGTTGAACATTTATTTAATGGGAGATATGTTGAAGAATTATTGAGAGCTTGAAAGTGAGAAATCTTGAGAGTGATTGTGAGAGAGAGAATCAAGAATTCAAGATTACCAAAAAAGTTTAACCTCTGTTTTGTAGGTGTGTAAAGATTGAAGTGATATGAAGCAATGAAGTCACCTGAGATCTAAACTAGTTGTAAGATTTATATTATTAATTTCATTATGCAAATTGTACTTTGATTTGAGATGAAAATCAAGAGATAGTTGAATCATTATAGGGTGTGTAATTGATTCATCTTTATTATCACTAGGAAGTGGAAATTCAAAGAACAGAAAAATTGTACCACTTGTAACTTTGGGATTAAGTTGACTAGTGGAACCCAAGTTTGGGATTTTCACTTGGAGAGTGGAGAAGGTAGAGAGTGCCAAACCACTATAAGGTTTGTGTTCTTAATCTTATGTGATTATTGGTGCATTGTATTCAAATTTCTTCCACTTAATTTGTGTTTTGCCATAGCACGGGACCAACACATATAATGAAAACATCCCATTTCAATACATCATATCAATACAACTATTATCTTCAAATTGGTCTCCCAAGCATCAATGTTCACCTACCAGCTAAAAATTTAGGCTAAGTGTGAGGAAACTTAGTAAGTAGGTATATATCAAAACATAAATAACAAGAGGGATCCATTAGGCATCCCAAGTCATATCTAGCATGAATATAATCTTAATTTTATGTCATCTAGGTATAGATACATCAAGTGCAACTCATATTTTAATATATCAGGTCACAATTTGGATAAAACAAGAAACGCTGCATTACATAGTAATTGAAAACTTAATTACATAATATTATAACACATCCAATTTATACAACTTGGGATCAACACATCCAATTCATATATCTTGGGATCTTCACTACTCCCAATTCACATATGCATTCACAATACCATATAACAATTTCTTGGATATTCACCATTCCAAACATTCTACATCCATATACATACTTTACAAAAACAATGATCATGGGATAGACATTATCCCCATTCACTCACACATGTTTACATGCATAAACATGGGATCCATCTTAGTTCATACAGAAGAACTATGAAAATACGTCTCAACATTTCACACATATACATAAACATATATTCAACAACAATTAATGGGATATCCAATAGACACCATCCCCATCCATTTAGACATTCACACATTGAAAATAATTACGCCTACTTACCTCTTGTGAAGGAATATTATTTTCAAAGTTTCAATTCCAGTACTTAGTTTCAAGCCAACGTCTCCAATGGCCGATATCTACATCATGCATCTCAACCTAGTACTCCTTCATATACAGTCATAACATGTGTATAAAGCTCAATATCATATACTAGGTGAACCCTCATAATCAAGTCATTAGGATATCTTATGTTTTCTTAACCCATTAGATCATTACATGGCTTAAGCACTTGCTACATATCACTTTCAACTCAACTTTCAATTTCCGCAAATGTATGGAATTTCAAATGTAGGCCCTTAACTAATTTCTCTCCATTCTAATGCACTAATTCAAGGTAATTAATTACTATTTTGCAAGCACAAGGGCTGCCCATATGGTTGCCCATTCTGGAACACAATTTCAATGAAATTTCTACTCAGAGTTGCATACACACAAGGGCATATTGCTACCCATTTTTGCAATAGCTATTAGCCCTTCATTAAAGCATCTCATTACCATGTTTTGCAACCCATTTAATAAGCATCTAGGGCTGTTATCATGGATTATAGTCTATCTTACATTTTCATTGAATCAATGCATCAACACCTCATATACATGATTCAAATCGTAAGATTTCAACAATTTACATCCTTACATCATGTAGTTTTTTTTTCTTTAACACAATTAATTTATGGCTAACAACCCCAATCATCTAATGATTATTTACATAACTTATTAGCACAAAATTTGCACACAAGGGGTTGCCCACGTCTCAATGCTTCTCATCCATAGACAAATGATCTAACACAACATATGCACCATGTTTTATTAAATTTCGTCAAGGCTATAATTCTTGGCTTCAAATTCTCTTCAATCTATCAATAAAACATTAAAATTTGCACCTAGTCATACCTTTAATGCCATACCTTTAATAAGTAAATCATGTCACATATCACGCACCCATCAAACAGCCTCTATTACCCACATTTTTGCCCAACTCAACACTGCATCTTGTTGTCCATGGAAATGGATAGCAATATGCTTGAATTTCTATAATTAGTTGAGGTATTTATCTACAATTAATGAAATTAAACCTTTTTTCCTTTAAAATTTCTAGCAATTTCAAATCCCAAATGGACCCCATAACTGGACATAGGTTGTATATTAAAAGCAATAAACAGAGTATGAAAGAAACAAGTAGGAAAACACTTAGTCATAATATATTACAAAATATTCACCCCTAAAATATGCAGATTCCAACTACAACTTGCCAAGCCATGGATGATGTCCTCTTGCAACTTAAACTCACCATTTTAAGAATCTAAAAAGGGGGAAAATTGTAGCATATGGACATAGGGAGAAAAGAGAGGAATGTTGGGAAATTTTAACTCCAAAGGGAAACATGTTGGGAATGGTTTTTGAGTGGGAACCACCTGCCCTATGTGGGCATGGAGGAAGAATGGGGAAAGGGATGTGTGGAGATTGCAAAAAGAGGAGATGGAGCATTATACACAGTTTCCTTTTTGTTGCTCAATCGATGCATGCAGCAACTTTGCATGTGTACAACAATTTTCCATTAAAATCCTTGCATAGAACTAAAATTATCATGCCATTAAATCTTGCTAACATGCATACACTAATTACATAAGTAATTTTCCTCAATTGAATAGAAATAATATCAATTAAATCATGATTATCATGCCTTAATCAAATTATGGGTCATTACTCATCCACTTGATAATTAACCCTCAATTATTACCTAAAATCAATAAATCACTTGCAAATTCAATATCATACACATATTTATCTCAATGGATCTTACATATAATTTCTCAAAACTATTTTGCATGATTAATATGCAAATTTCCAAATTTATCAAACTCTAAATTGAGTTATTATTATTCCATTGAATAGATACTTTCAAGGGCTATAACTTTTCTGTTAACTGCATTTTCCAAATCAGCCCCTATATTTGTCAAAAAGTTTAATAAAATGACCCAATTCCATAATTTTGGTACTTTTTACCCACAATAGAGCAGTTTTGGTACATTGATTATAACTTCTGAATTCAATATACAAAGTAGATGATTTAAAATGCATTAGAATTATATTGTAAGCTGTACAAATCTTATGTTGATCACTGTTTCAAATTATTCTATTATCTAAGTCAAAAATTGATCACAAATGACTCATTTTTCAAATTCCGCATTTTCTTAATATGCACTTTTGCCCTTTTGGTTTTTCTCCATTTCTCCTTTATTTAATTTCATTCTTCTCCATCCATTTTCACATAACTTTTCCACATAAATTGTCATCACAAAAACACAATGCATAATTAGAAATAACATCATGTAATTATTTAAACATATACACATTAATTTTCTTCATAAATTACACATCATGTCATGATAGTTTCCAAACTTCTCATGCATTAAAATCATAATTTTTTTCATTAATCAATCATCAAAATACCCAACATTTGGGTTCAATAATAATAATTTAAATCATATAATTATTATACCTAATTGATATAATCATATTAAATTCTCGTGTATATCACATTAGGTTAAACTATTTCATCCCAATTTCCACAAATGCTCATGCATACACTCAAATTTTCAATTTGCTAATTTGATGAAACTCAAACATTAAATTTTTAAGAATGATCCACAAGTTAATACCCCTAATCATTACAATAGAGAGTTTTATAGTGGTTTGAGTTAAATACTCTACTCCACTCTTCCTAGTACTCTCCTTTAGTAACCTTGGGTTCCATTATCTCTTATAATGGAATACAACAAGTGCATATCGCACTATTCTTCGTTCTAGCTCAAGGGGTGTATAACAATTAGTGCCTCTGCACTCTTCTTGATTCCAGCTCAAGGGGGCATAAATAGAAACTAGCAAACTAACTACAAGACACACTCAAATAGTTAAGAATGCTCTTCTTGAGCTTGGCCTCCAATACTAACTCAAGGTAATAATAGAAATATAGAAAAGAAATGTTTAGACTTTAAATGTGTTTCTTTGAATCTAGCAAAAAAGACTTGAACAGCTTTGAATGTAGTAGAAATTGCTTCCCAGAAAGTAGTTAAGAGCCTTCAATGAATGACAGAAGGTTTAGGGCTGAAGGCTTTGAGTTGCTTGAGTAATATGAAGATTTGAAATCAGTAAATGCTTTCAACAGTTACTTGAATGTTCCAAAATAACTCCCTTTATAGTTGCATTTAAATTCCTGCCATTGGGAGTAGGTGATACTCATTTAATGCGAGAGAATATTTAAATTTCCAACCGTTTGAATCATCGAATGGTATAGTAGGCAGTTGCGGTATTAGCCATGCTAAAGACGATGTGTAATCAGATCTCTAGTAAAAACTCTTGCACCAATGTCTCTAGCCATTCACAGATAGTACCGTAGGTGGCTATGGAATCGACTGTGCTCCTTCAAGATTTCTATGAAGTGGCAGAGTTTTGAAGACGTCATCACTTCAGACCTTTTGAGTGTGTTTGAAGCAAATACTTCAGACCATCCAAAGTTATGTGAATTCCTTAACATGCAAGTACACACTTTGGCACCTCTAAAGTAAGCTTCCAAACGTCTGAAATAATAACTTCAAACCATCTATTTTCATGCTTTCATACTTCAGCACATCTAAAAAGGGATTTCAGCCCATCTGAAGTTCTTTTCAACACTATCTTCACTTCTGAAACTTTTTTCTTTCTAAAGAATGTCTGAAATAATAACTTCAGATCATCTATCTTCATGATTTCATACTTTTAGCACATCTAAAGTAGAATTTCAGCCCGTCTGAAGTTCTTTTCGACATTGTCTTCACTTTTGAAACTTTGTTCTTTCTAAAAAATGTCTAAAATATGTATAAAGTCCTTCTTCGAAACATTTGAAGTACTTCTACTCCTTTTAAGATACTTTTTAGGCTATTTTAAGACTTCATGTGTTCTTAACTTTGGTTGATTTTGAAAACTTCTAAAACATTGAGCTCTTCATTTGAAATCCAGAACACTCACTTTTGATATTGAGATACAACTTCTAAAAACTATGTAAGCTCCCTCTAAAATTCTGCCACTTTAGTTCTAAAGCTTTTTACATAATCTGGAATCTGAATTCTTCTTCTTCTAAAACTTCTTTTACACGTTGTCATCTCAACAAACTTTCACTAGTTCCATTTGTTGGGTCCCGAAATAAGGCACAGCCTAAGAGGCGAGGGGTGAATTGGTTTAATCAAAATTTTCTACTAAAACCCCTTCAAGGATTAAGACCCCTCTTTTGCAGTTTAATAAAAGTAATGTGAGCAATCAATATTTATATAGAGATTTTTATAGTGGTTCAAATCAACTACTCTACTCAACTCTTCCAAGCACTCCCCTCTTGTGACTTGGGTTCTCCTATCTAATTATAGTAGAAATACAACCAGTGCACTTAGCACTTTTCTTGATTCCAGCTCAAGGGGGCTTAACAACTTGCTCTGCACTCTTATAGATTTCAGCTCTAGGGGGAGTAAATACAATTTAGCTACTGGCCGTGAGACACTCTAACAAACTATTACAACTCTTCTTAAGTTTGGTTTCTGACACCAACTCAAGGCAACATGGGAATAAAGATAAAAGAAATTAAATAGACTTTATAGAGTGTTTCTTTGATTCAATAGGGGAAGGTTTGACTATTAGGATTATTGTATGATTTTGATGATAACAAAACTTATCTTAACACTTGATCTATGCTAATGATGATTATAGTGTAAAAATCTTTGAATGCAAGGCTCTTGACTCTTAAAGGATTGCAAAAGGTTTAGCTCAGATTAGTAAATGCTCTCAAGAGGGATTTGAATGCTAGTATAGGAAGCTTAAAATGCAAAAAGATATGCTTGAAATGTATGCACTTCTTAGGAATATCATTTGTGTAAGCATATACATCTTGATATAAGTTTAAAAGGGAAGTCATCTTGATCCATGCTATTTTCAATCTTGTTTATTATGCCATGGATCATATGCTAAATGTGCCTTAAAGAGACATCTTTTTAAATAAAAAATAATTAGTGGCTAAATGAGCTTATAGATACAAAATCATGATTTAAAGTAAATATCCATACTTTATAACTTATGCAAATTTCATATGGATAATTATATTATTATTTACAATGAAAAATATTAAGCTAACAATGTGGCAAAAGTGTAGAAATTTTCAAGTTGCAGAACTTAAGAAAAATGAGCACAAAAAACATATTTCATGGCATCAAAGCTTGGGCAAGTAAAGAAGTAAAAGATGAAGTGTCGTAACAGATAAAACATGAATGAAAAAGACATGGCTATTTTCATTCGTCTGTCAAAGTGGAAGATTGTATCTGATGGATGCCAGATAGTATGCATATAACAGACTTCATCTATTATAAGCAAGCCACAGTTGATCCAATGGTCATTTGATGAGAATAGACAAAGGTAAAAGGAGTGAAGATCTTCCAGCAAAACAAAAACTTTGTTTACCATTAAGAGAAAAAATGAAAAAGCAAGAATTGTGTGGCAAAGCAGAGACTTCATCTATCACAAGTGAGCCAATGATCATCTGCTGCCGATAGACAAAGTAGAAGAAGTAAGGACTATCTGGCAGAGTGAAGAATTCATCAGTGATAGTCTACCATTAACAAACAAAGTGGAGAAATATTCCATCAGATAAAGGCGTGAAGAAAACCCATTTGCGATCCAACATTTCGTCTGTTACTTACAACAAACAAACTCAATAGATGAAGTGCTGAAGCAACAAGACATCTGTGCCTCTATGAGCAATAGAAAAATCATAAGATAAAGAAATTGAATGCTTAATTTGTCTGATAGCAATAGAAAGGATGATTCGTCTGCTGCTTACAAAAGACAAAGATGAAGGAACTTTGTCTTTTGGACTACTGGACAGATACTTTATCTATCAAAACTAAAAGACAAGCAATGGTCAGAGAAAATCATTGGTCTTTACCCAGCATTAATAATGATCTTTCTATATTGATGAAAGAGGCAGTCATTGCAGTAATACCTCGACCAGAGCTTATTAAGAAACCAAAAATCATCTTTTCCAAGGTTGGCGCTACAAGCATTCCAGCATACAAGGATTAGGCAGAAGTCAGAGAATTCAAAATACACTAATTAGAATGGTCTTCCACATTAATGCTGCTTATCTACCTCTGTTCTCCACATTCAATGAAACCCATCTTCTCTAATGGTCAATATTTTGAGAAAAGCTATTTAAGTAGATGTGCTGGGACAATTCAGAAGGTGAAGGAGTTGAAGAAGAAAAAGGGATTGAGCCTAACACCTTCCACAAATCTTTACATTCCTAGGTCAAGAGCTTTAACCTTCAAATATCATTCAAGAGCTTTATTTTGTTTATCCATTCAAGGCCTACTTCTTCCATATATCCAAGGAAGATCTTATGTTCTACAAAGAGTTACTCAAAGATCAAGTCCTCCCAAAAATCATTAAGGAGCTTGAGGGTTCTAAGTGTCAAAGGCGAATCTATCAACAAGAAACCCATTCTAGTCCTCCAAGTGTTTTCACTCCAAGAGCTGCCAAGATCAAAGAGCTTCAATGCCACATCAACACTACATCAAAGGAGTTTGGAATCACTATAATGTGCCTAATGTGTTATAATTTTATTTGTGCTTTAACGGTGTGTACTCATCATCCTAGACAGAGGCATATTCATGTAGACAAAATACCTGCAAAGGTAGAGTTTTTAGTTAGCTCATGAAAATAGAGTTATGCCCCCTAGAACTAGAATCTAGAAGAGTGTCGGTGACACTAGTTTATGCCCCTTAAAGCTAGAATCTAGAAGAGTGTTGAGGACGCTTGTTTATACCCCCTAGAGCTGCAATCTAGAAGAGTGTCGGGGACACTATTGTATTTCCATTGTACGGGGTATAGTGGAACCCAAGGCACAATGAATATGTTCTCTTGGAAGAGTGGATGTAGGGACAGAGTTTCTGAACCACTATAAAAATCTTGTTGTTTGTACGTGCTTTTATTCGTTTACTTGCTTTATCTTTCATGCACTTTACAGTTTTATCATTTACTTTAAATCACATCACACACAAGCACAAAAAGAGAAAAATGGTCTAATAGGGGTTAAACAATGACTTTTTATATATCATAATTCACCCCTCCCCTCTTAGGTTAACCTATACTTTGGGAACCAACAAGTGTTATCATAGTGGGCTACATAACTAATTATAGAGATCTACAAGGCTAACCCGATACTGTCATCCTCTATATTTTGTGAAGGTTTTTCCACCTCCAACTTCCATATTATAATGGATCCGATTATGCACAATGGAAGAGAAGGTTGGAACTTAATCTTATGCTGAACGACCTTGATTTACGGAAAACTATTTTTATTGGCCATGTTGAGGATGAAGAGAGAGCTAGGCAAGAAAATATGAAGGCTAAGAATGCCTTATTTCATGCTCTCTACCCCACCATATGAAGGTCTATCTTCACCTGTAAAAGTTCAAAAAAAATGTTGGACAAGTTATAGACAATATCTGAGGGGTAAATCAATTTGCACTCAAATGATACTAATCTTGTTATTGAGAATGATTTGAGTATAGGAAACAGAGAAGAAGAAGCTGATAAAAATGAGGAATAGCCTCTTAAAGACCCCTCTCGGGTTGAGGGGAAACAATCTTAAGAAAATATTGAGAATCAAGAAAAAGATTTGGAAGATAGTGATGCAGAGAAAGAAAAGAATGATGAAAGCCGAATTTGTGATGGTGGACTTGCAACAGAAACCAAAGATTTAGAGCAAGTCAACAAAAAGAAAGAAGATGAAGAAAAGAAGAATTATCCAGCTCCACCAAAAGAGAAATGTTTCCTAGACAATGGATGAAAAGGACCACATTGATAGGAATCTAAAGCCAAGGAGGAAAGGTAAGTGCAGGTATGATTCCTAAACTCAAATGGCTTTGTATTTTGTCATGATCTACATTTACAATCTTTATTCATTTATCTCTAAGAGAGCTTTATATGTACATGAATAGAACTTTAAGGTTTAGCATAGATTAGAATAATCTAAATCAAATAAATTCATGATACGAAACTTAAATACAAATTGAAATAGAATTTTGGAGACACCTAGGAAAAAAGAAATTTTCATATAAGAAGCAAACAGTTCAAGTGATGAATGATCTATTCAAAATAATAAAGTGTATTCTATTTTGTTGAGCAATCTAGATTCTTAATTGCATACTATTTTGTGGTAAAAAGGAATTGCACTAATTTGATGCGTAAAGTTTATATCTATTTGATTATGCTAATAAAGAAAAAGTGCAAGAAATCTCAAAGTGTATATAGCATAAACATGGCTTTTTTTGAAATCTCAGACAATCCAAAAGACGAAGTCAAATTCAAAAACAAATGCTTTGTCTGAAATTAACTTTAGACAAATTGAAAGACAAAGCAGATCCTTTGTCTGAAAATTCAGAAAATATGTAGAACAAAAAGAAAACTCATTTCAAATGGATGCAAAATCATGTCAACATACTTCATCTAAAATCTATTCTTGGATAACCAAAAGCAGTGATGATTCAAAACAGCAAGTGTGGAAATGAGGAATCAAGCTTGATAACTTCAGTTATGAGCTCAACTGCAAAATCTACAAGGAAGCAACAAAAGAGATAAGTTATCCAACTTCGTACATTTATTTAATGAATGGAATCTATGCCTTGTTTATATACTTTGCATATCTTTGAAAGTGATTGCCTTAAATGTAAATATATGTGAATTCATTATTTGAGCATAAATCATATGATGAGCAAAATAATAGTCTGTTTCATCCCAAGCCACTTTCTACATCATCTAAAATTTTTACATCATCTGGAGCAGTTTTAGTATTTTGATCATAACTCTCTCATACAAACTCAGAATTAAATCACCTCAGAGTGATGACTTTTTGACAAAATGAAATTTCAAACTAAGTTTCAGCTACTGGAGATAGTTACAATGTTTTATCCATAAATTTCTCATAAAAAATCAGAATCAAGTGATTCTTGATGCATTAGAAAGATAAGAACAAAGATAGAACTTTTATGTTGAACACATTTTCCAAATGTGACTCCATAAGTACCAGAATTTGCAAAAAAGTAACGCCTTGTTTTGTAATCTTTAGTTTCTCTTTTTGTAGCCTTTGATATCTAAAACAGAAACAATACTCTCCTAAGTGCTTATTATATATGAAATGATGTGTTTGTGATACTTAAAATGATTTGTTCATCATCATGATTAAATGAAAAATATTAAACACTTATAAGGAGTAGAATAGGTTAGAAATTGAAAATTAGAAAACTCTAGGAATAACTGTTTCCTAGCGAGCTTCTTAAAAAAATTACAAAATGAGAGATCATGAAAATTAGGTGTTGGATCTCAAGAATCAAGATGAAGAAAGTTGGAAATGTTCAATTCCAAAGTAAGTAATCAGACCTTAAAAAGGCATGCAATTAAATATAAAAGGCTAGGAATCAATGCAATATGTATATGATGAGTCTATACTATGGTCTCTTGCAAAAAATTCCTTAGTGAGCAAATCCAATGTTGAAAACTAAGATATAGTTCTTTAGAAGATTTGTTCAATTGATGAGGTGCAAAAATTATTATATGAATAAAATTTACAAAAGCACATATTGAGCATACAAGAGCATACAAAAGGCTTATGAATTTCTAAAGATAATTGAATGAGTATGGTCTGAGTGAGCATGAAAAGTGATATCTATTTTAAATTACCACACTCTATTCAAGTTTCATAATGAGATGCCTTACAAGTAGAAATAATGATATTTCTTACAAATCTGATAGTAAATGAATCAAAGAAGCATTTTCATGAAATACTCCTGGATCAAGCACTGAAATTTAATTGCTTTTGATGATCTAAAGTTTAGGATAGAAGAGATCAACATTCCTAAAGATATTTATGAAAAGTTGTTAATTTTTAAGCATTTGAATTCAAGAAACTTGAGAAATGTTGCAAATCACATGTGTATCATATGAAGATGTTCTATGTAAAGAACTAAGAAATATTGAGCACCTTTCTTTGAAGATTTTGATGGAGATTACCTTCATAGTTATATCTCCCAATCTACCATCTTAAAGGAACTTAAGAAACTATGCAAAGGTCACTTAATAATCAAAATGATAGAAATCTCATTCTGAATCATGATATGCTCAACCTAAAAACATTTAGTAACCACAAACAAATGAGAAAAACAAACACAACAAATAGGATAATGCATTCTTATGTCATAACTATTGAATAACTAAAATGATGTGTGATTATTCTTGAAAAGATGTGGTGAAGTTTCTTATGTAATCCCTTTATAAGATATGATGAATGAAACTATTTTGAAATAATATGAATATCAATTTGATGAAATAATATGAATATCAATTTGGTGCCCTTTGTGTCTAAATGAGAATTATGATTTTTATGCATCCTTGAAATAATATATGGTTTAATGTCATTTAAATTTCTTTAAAGCTTATTATGACATGAATCTGTTTGTTATATTAATGAAAATTTATCATATCTCATGTTCATAGTTATGCTTTGTATGAGACCAAGCAAGATCCATATGTGGTTATGAACTCTTTAGAAACCCAACAAAACAAGGGGAGAAATATGTCGATTTGTGAGTTATGACCTTAATACAACCAAGGGGAGAGTTTGGAACAAAAGAAGAATTTGAAGAGAAGAGCATATTGATGAAAGCATTCTATATTGATTCTTCCTCATGCTCATAATTGTGGTTATTTGCCCTCTCTTTGCGATATTAAGGGGGAGACACATCCCATCCTGAAATGCATTTTGATTCTGACAAAAAGGTGGAGATGAATGTCATGGGCAAATAGAAAATAACATGTCATGATATGTATCTAGAAGAAGAATAGAATCATATATGTCATGACATATTTACATGTTAAAGTATCAAAATCCATAGGATTACACATTCTAATTAGATAGGGGGAGTTTGCTATTGGCTCATTAGTATGTCCTTTAAATGTCAAGTATTCAAGTTTTGTCATCATCAAAAAGGAGGAGAATGTTAAGATTATTGTTTGATTTTGATGACAATAAAACTTGTCTTTAGACTTGATCTATGCTAAAGATGATCTAAGTAGAGGAAGCATTGAATGCAAGCCTCTTGATTCTTGAAGGATTGCAGAAGGTTTAGCTCAAACCAGTAAATGCTCTCAAGAGAGTTTTAAATGCAAGTATAGGAAGCTCAAAATGCAGAAAGATATGCTTGAAATGTATGCACTTCTTAAAAATATCATTCGTGCAAGCATATACATCTTGATATAAGTCTAGAAGGAAAGTTATCTTGATCCATGTTATTTTCAATTTTGTTCATTATGCCATGGATCATATGCTAAATGTAACTTAAAGAGACATCTTTTTGAATGAAAAAAGAATTAGTGGCTAAATGAGCTTATAGATACAAAATCATGATTTAAAGTACATATCCATGTTTTACAACTTATGCAAATTTTATATCGATAATTATATTGTGATTTACAATGAAAAATGTCAAGCTAACAATATGGCAAAAGTGTAGAAATTTTCAATTTGTAGGACTTAAGAAAAATGAGCACAGAAAATATATTCCATGGCGTCAAGGCTTGGGCAAGTAAAGAAGCAAAAGATGAAGTGTCGTAACAAATAAACCACAAATGAAAAAGACTCAACCATTTCCATTCATCTATCAAAGTGGAAGATTATATCTGATGGATGTAAGACAGTACGCATACAACAGCTTCGTCTATTATAGGCAAGCCACAATTGAGCCAATGGTCGTCCGATGAGAACAAACGAAGGTGAAAGGAGTGAAGATCTTCTAGTAGAACCAAAACTTCATCTGCCATCAATAGATAAAGCAGAGAAGCAAGAATCCTATGAAAAAGCAAAGACTTCATCTATCACAAGTGAGCTAATGATTATTTGCTATCGACAAATAAAGTGGAAGAAGCAAGGATCATCTGGCAAAGTAAAAAATTCATCAGTGATCATTTGTTGTCAACAGAAAAAGTGGAGAAATATTCCATCGGATGAAGGTATGAAGAAAATCTATCTACGATCCAATATTTTATCTATTACTTACAATAGACAAACCCAACAAATGAAGTGCTAAAGCAACAAGACATCTACACCTCTACGAGCAATAGACAAATCACAAGACAAAGAAATTGAATGGTTGATTTATCTGGCAACACTAGAAAGGACGATTCATCTACTACTTACAAAAGACAAAGATGAAGGAACTTTATCTTATGGATAGCTAGACAGATACTTCATCTATCATATATAAAAGATAAGCAGCAATCAGAGTGAATCACTGTTCTTCACCTACCATTAATAACAAACTTTCTATATTAATGAAAGAGGCAGCCATTACAGTAATACCGCGACTAGCGCTTATTGAGAAACAAAAAATCATCTTCTCCAAGGTTGGCACTGCAGGCATTCCAACATACATGGATTAGGAAAAAATCAAAGGATTTGAAATACACCAATCAGAATGGTCTTCTACATTAATGCTACTTATCTACCTCTATTTTCTGCATTCAATGAAACCCATCTTCTCTAACGGTCAATATTTTAAGAAAAGCTATTTAAGGAGATGTGCTAGGACAATTCAGAAGGTGAAGGAGTTGAAGAAGAAAAAGGGATTGCATCCCTAGGCCAAGAGCTTTAAACTTCAAATATCATTCAATAGATTCATTTTGTTTATCCATTCAAGGCCTACTTCCATAAATCCAAGGGAGATCTTGTGTGCTACAAAGAGTTACTCAAAGATCAAGTCCTCCCAAGGATCATTAAGAAGCTTGAGGGTTTTAAGTGTTAAAGGCAAATTTATCAACAAGAAACCCATTCAATTCCACCTAGTATTTTAACTCAAAGAGCTGCTAAGATCAAAGAGCTTAAATGCCATGTCAATACTACATGAAGAGAGTTCAAAATCACTACAATGTGCTTAATGTGTTATCATTTTATTTATGCTTTAATAGTGTGCACTATGATCCTAGACAGAGGCATATTCATGTACGCAGAATACTTGGAAAGGTAGAGTTTCTGGTTAGCTCATGAAACCAGAGTTATGCCCCCTAGAGCTGGAATCTTGAAGAGTGTTGGGGATACTAGTTTATGCCTCCTAGAACTGGAATCTAGAAAAGTGTTAGGGACACTTGTTTATGCCCCCTAGAGCTGGAATCTAGAAGAGTGTCGAGGACACTATTGTATTTTCATTGTATGGGGTATAGTGAAACCCAAGGCACAATGAATATATGCTCATGGAAGAGTAGATGTAGGGGCCAAGTTCCTGAACTACTATAAAAATCTTATTGTTTGTGTGCTTGTTTATTTGTTTACTTACTTCATCTTTCATGCACTTTATAGTTTTATTATTTACTTTAAATCACATCACACACAAGCACAAAAAGAGGAAAATGGTCTAACAAGGGTAAAGCAATGAATTTTTAAATATCCAATTTACCCCTCCCTTGTTAAGCCATCCTTTGGGAACCAACATTGATAGCTTTGAATGAAAAATTAATTGTTCCTCCTAAAAGTTGTTGAGAGCCTTAATGATGATAGTTGAAAGCTTGAGCATGAAGGCTATTTCTAATTGCTTAAGAGTTGAATGAAAGTTTGAGGCTTACTAAATGCTTACTCTTAGTTTCTTAATGACCCAAATTTACTTCAGTTATACTCTAATTTGAAATCTTCTCGTTGGGGAGGTTGAGCTTCATTAAATGTAGAAGAACATTTGAATTTTCTCTCATTGAGGTCCGCCTTCTTCCTGTTAGCTTTATGGTTGTGGGAACTTGTGCTGCCATTCTTACCAAAAACAGTAGATAGATTACTCGGATTATTTGAAGCAATGTCTTTAGCACGTCAGGAATGGCTTCAACATTTGCAATTCGGGAGTCATCATTGCTTAAGACCATCTGAAGCATGCCTTTGGACCAAATTAAATGGTCTCCATTCTAAATCATTGAAACAAGGCTATGTTGCACACCTTTAAACCATATGATGTAAATACTTTAGTCGATCTGATATGTTGGATGAGGCTGACTTGAGTTGGTGTCTTGAATTAGTCTTTTGGCACATCTGAAATAAGGTCTTCAAACCATCTAACATGTCTAACATGGCATGAATCACTTGGTTGCATGGTCCAGAACTTCAGCACATTTAATAGGATTTTGTTTCATCTCAAGTTGAACTTAGCCATTTTCAGATGCTTCTTGAGTGTGTTTGAGTATGTATAATATAACATTATTCTTCTGACATCTTAGCTACATGCTTCAACAATTCTGAGGATGGCATTTGTAAAATTTGAAGCAGTTTCCTTATCCAAAGCATGTTTGAAATACTTGAACATGTTTTGAATCATCTTATGAAGATTAAATACATCGTTTGAAATGTCCCTCCTGCTTTTAACAACTGAGTTTCAGCTCTTTGAACTTCTTTTATTTTCAACTGCACTTTGAAAGTTGTGTCTACACTTAAGATATTAATAAGCTTTCATTAGCAGTTGACTTAAATCATTAATCAAGTTTTTTTTGTCATCAAAACTATCCACTTATACTAACTCATTAATCAAGCTTTATTATCATTAAAACTAAAGCGGTAGAGCTAACAGTGTGTACAAGTTCTTTTGCTTATTTGTTTTAGCAAGTATGAAGCTTACTGTATTAAGTATGATTTATGCAAGTAGAGAAACTTGCATTGCTTATAAATGAGTTTGTTGGTGTGCTCTAAAAAACCAACTATGTTGTTGGATTATATTGTGTTAGTGGAATTGTAATGCCCCACCTCCGGGCCTATGCGTTTTATCATTCCTCGCCATGTCTCTATTTTTAAGGGAATTTTTTTGCCAAAAATCCAATGGAGTCTGCCTTGAAAAATAAGAATCTTAACCTGGCATATCTTCATCATATAATTCTACAATTTTCATAATCATAAAAATAAGAACATTACCCACAACATTATTAAACCCATAGCCACAGCTACCTGCCCAAGATCAGAACTGATCATGATTATAATTCACCTCACTAGAATCATACAAATCCATTTATAATTACAACATCATGCATAATCTATTATGACATGCTAGTACATCTCTTTTATACATCAATTGAAATCTTAAATCCAATTATACAAATACATAATGAAAATACTAACATAATTCCTTATACCATAAGGAAATGTCTTCAACTTGCTCACTAGTCTCAACCAACAATTGGGATTCTTGACCTATCTTGTCAGCTAAAAACATGAGAATAAGAAAATATGAGTTTGAGCAACTCAGTAAGTAGGCACGATAAAGAAAATAATAATTAATTAGAACCCACATATTCTAATCTAGAACATGAACAAAATATAAAAATTTAATCACACCATGTATACTTATGAGGCTCAAGTCTTCCAATTTCCTATAAAACAACCTATGCCATTTAGGCATATCATATCCCACACAATACACATGTACCACCTGTGGTGTTGAAAATTTGGGAAAAACTTTTTGAATTATAGTAAAGTGAAGCATTGAGGTAATACACTATTTTATAAAGAAATTGCTATGGAAGACTGAATAGAATGATATGAACCTAGGGAGTGATTTTAAGTTAAGTCATGTATATGACTTGAATGACCAATGTAGCATGATTATTATGTATAATATGATGTGTATGAGATATTTAATCAAAATTTTGAGATAATTTTGGAATTTTGAACTATGAAGTGGAAGGTTATGTGAAAAGAACTCAATAGGTGAATTTGAGCAAATGCATATATTTGAGCCATACAAAAGACCTAAACTAGTCATTATGTGTATTCTAATGTGTGTGAAACATTAGCTTGAGTTTTAGATGTAACTTGGAATGAAAATGGTCTATGAAGTTACTTTTGATAGAAAATTCAGTTAAAATGAACTGAATAGGTGATTTTTGATAATTGGCCTCAAATGATATGAAAAATAGCATGAATATCTTTTATTTCATGGATGTGATGTGTGGTGAATCTTTGTTAAATATTTGGATACATTTTAGAATAAAAATGGCATGTAAAGTCATTATAGCAAAATAATTTAGAGAAATTTGGTTAAAAACAACTGAATGAGTGATTTTTAAAAATTAACATCAAATAAAGTGGTAAATAGCATAAAAAATTCTTATTTCATGTATGTGATGTGTGATAAGTGATCATTGGGAGATTTGAAGTATTTTATATCAAATGGGGCTATGGATGATTTTCATAAGTGTAAAAGCTGAATTTGGAAAAAAGGTTTATTGTGATTAAATTTGGACATAGATAATGGACTAATTTGAAAATATGTTCAACATAAAAGTTTTAGGCTATGACATTATCTATCTGATGGAAGAAAATTCACTCAATTCCAATGTCTTATGAGAGATTTATGATTAATATACCAAAGTTGTTCCAAATGAAGGAAAAATAACAAGATGAATGTGATGGGTCAACTTCATGACTAATGTTGACATGTTTTTAGGCTGATTTGGAAATGTAGTTAATATAAAAGTTGTAGCCTTTGAAATTCTCTTTCTAATAACTTAAAAATAAGTTATTTTGACATTGTATGAAAAATATATGATCAAAATATTGTCACTATGTTAGATAGAAAGAGCTTGCCATGACAAGGCTTTACTCTGCAGTGGCAAGACTCCAGAAAATGACTTTTTTGGCATCCAATGAGATCTTATCATTGAAAGGTCATTTTTTTGCTACGGTAAGGTAATTTTCTAACATGGCAAGGTCCCAAAATTGCCTGTTTTGGTTGTCCAACAAGACCTTGCCGTGGCAAGAGTCCGCTGACACGTCGGAACACTATAAAAAGTCAAATTTTTAACCCCCCAAACCCGTTCCATTTTCTTCTTCTCCCATGCCTTAAAATCATGCTTGAGACTCCATTTAGCATGATTCTACCATGATTTAGCTAGAAAATATCTATTTTAAGTAACAATCCATTGTTTCTTAAAAAAGATAAAACCCACTTATTGGATTCATGGATTGGGGAAAAAGACACTATTTGGTGCAAATGGATGATGCTACTTGGGACTTTGGGCTTGGATTTTTATCCATAAATGGAAGTTATGTTGAAAATCTCTGGTAAGATAATTTTTCCCATCCGAATCTCTGTTTTTGCTTAGCTAAGGTTTTATAAATTCCATGAACAATGATTTTTGGAAGAAATTTCATGATGTATGTTGTATAAATCATGTGGAAAATCATTTAAATATTATTAATAATAGGTTAGAACTGATTTGGGCATAAAAATTAGATTTTGGGGTAATTATGGTTTCTATGAAAAGATAATTTTTAGGAAAAATGATGAATTTGATATAGAAATCATGGGGGAAATGGTTGTGTGGGTTGATTATAGTGATTTGGACATAATAATCTATGGATTTAGCTTACTTGGGTTTCTAACCAATTTGTGAATAGTGATTTTTACCCAATTTAGTAGTTTATAAATAATAATTATAAGGAAAAATAATTAAGACATGAATTAAATTATTTTGGGAATTGTTTGAGTTGTTTAGGAATGAAAAATCTAATTTTTGGATAAAAACCCAAATTGGGTTAAAAAGGATTTTGATTTTAAAATGATTAAGTGACAAATTTGGTAAGTTGGGGACTTAGCTAACTGGTTTATTTTGATCACTAAGTGTAAGGCCCTGGAAAATTTTACAAATGTAAATTTTTGTTATTGTAAAGTTTTGCTAATTTTGCCGGGTCGA
>JAYJMB010066612.1:0-25063 GCA_036873735.1 Pouteria campechiana
TATATAAAATCTCCCAACACTGAGAACTACTGGTTGTGCTTGCTACTCTGGAGATAACAGGAAAAATCTTAAATGGGCAGCAGCTGTTAAGGTCAAGTATGTAGGTCATGAAAGACACTGAACAAAATCATGGAATGTATAGACGGGGTCCGCAATTTAAGATGATTGGCAGCAAGTTTTGGAGTCATTTGGTGGGTGTTTGACCAAAAACTAGGCAGTATTCTTACGGAACGCAAAACCTATGTTAGTAACTTAGTACATCTCAAAAGGATCGAAGCACTATTTTAATGTGTGTTGAGAAAACAAACGATTTAAAGCCCTATACATTTGCATCTATTGCAAATGCATGCCATTCTCTATCCCGCATGTAAAACAACTTACACTTGCGTAAAATAATTATTTTACAAAGTATATGGTATATAGAGATAAATTTATTTTATAATATATATATATAATATTGTTACAAATTATATATAATATATTTAAGTATATATAAAATGTATATGATAATTTTATACAAAATATATAAATATATTTGCTAAAATATTCAAACAGATTAGTCCAAAAAGAGTCATATCCCTTTTCGCAATTTTACATATCCTAAATAGGCCCTTGGTGATTTCATCGGTAGTGGCTATGTATTTGTGAGTGTGGATCAAATGGCTAAACCCACCAAGCCCATCAGTGAACTGGGAATTTCTCCTTTAACCTACACAGTCCAGTGCACAAAACAAACTGAAAGACACAAACGCTCATGTGCATCCCGTCCAGCCTCACATTCCATTGCAAATAGTGAGGTGCCTTGCCAACAAAAAAATGCCTCGCTGGATGTGAGAGAGATGTCTTCTTCTTCGATGGGATGGCTCGGGAGATGGCAATGATGGCAAAGAGACCGTGTGAGGAGCTGCAGCGGTGGTAACTAGAATATGCGTGGACTGTCAAATCTTTTAGGGTAATTGGAAGATGCAATTTGGGCGAGATTCAAGTTGGGTTGCTCTCTACCTGGAACCGACTTGGATTGAAATTCAGGCGGGTTAAACCCAAATTGACTTGGATTGAAATTCAGGCGGGTTAAACCAAAATTGGAAAACCCGATTTCTATAATATATGAACCCGAACCCAAAAAAGTTGAGCTCAGGCATGTGGATTCTGGGGAACCCGACCCAAGTTGCACACTAGGTTGAAGATGGTAAAGTTTAACCTCACTTTATTTCAAGATAGGAATGAGTTAGGTTAAAGCTACTGCAAGTGACCTCAAATTTTAACCCTATTCATTAAATGATTGTCAAAATATTATTTAGATAAATATAAGTGCATATATTTATTTCAATATGCTAATATTTTTATTATTAACCATTAATAAATGATATATTAAAAGTCTTAAAAAACTAGTTGCAAAATTTATGAATGAAATAAAAAAAGTTTATGATTAAAATACCTTTTTAATTGCAAATACATTAATTCATATATTTATTTACAAATTTAGACTATCAATAAAGTTATTTAAACTTAATTTAATTATATATTTATAAAATTGATGAAGATATTTGAGAACTTATTAATATGTATTAAATTTGAATTAACAACCTAGACCCACTCTGAATTTGGTAGAGTTAAAAATTTGGGATTGGACTGAAGTTTTAAAAATAAAGTTAATGTTAAAGTCTTATTAGAGTTTTAATTAATGAGGCTAAAATTGAGTTAAACCCAATGCAACTCAACCTTATTTACACTCCTACTTGGTGGTTAGCAAATACAAATGTGTTGGGGTTTTGTGCATTATATTCTGTAAGAATCTTGTAAGGTTTGTGCATATGAGATGTGCTTGAGTGAATTTTCGCCCAATAGGAAAGCTATATAATGATATTTTAGTTAGGGATTTACTGAGGATTCTAGGGATGAGATAGATAAGTCATTATGTAGATCTTAGGATTTTATGAAGTGAGAGAAGGGGTTATGAAAGCATGTTGAGTGGGGATGTGTGTGAGGCATTCTACAAGATGCCGATGAGGCTCTTTGTAACCTATTCTTTATAGTGGATTTATTATCTTTTTCCTGTAGTTTTTCCTTCTAGTTTGAAGGATTTTGTTGGAATTACTATATGAAAATCAACAAAACTTATCTTAAGACTTGATTTATGCTAATAATGCTTCTAGTATAGGAAACTTAAAATGCAAAAAGACATGCTTGAAATGTATGCACTTCTTAGGAATATCATTTGTGCAAGCATATATATCTTAATATAAGTCTAGAAAGGAAGTTCTTGATCCATGCTATTTTCAATCTTGTTTATTATGTCATGGATCATATGCTAAATGTGCCTTAAAGAAACACCTTTTTAAATAAAAATGAATGAGTGGCTAAATGGGCTTATAGATATAAAATCATGATTTAAACTATATATCCATGCTTTACAACTTATACAAATTTCATATGATAATTATATTGTGATGAAAAATGTCAAGCTAATAATGTGGCAAAAGTATGGAAAATTTAAAGTTGCAGGACTTAAGAAAAATGAGCACAGAAAATATATTCCATGGTGTCAAATCTTGGGCAAGTAAAGAAGCAAAAGACAAAGTGTTGTAACAGACAAAGCACAAATGAAAAGGACTCAGTTGTTTTCATTCATCTGTCAAAGTGGAAGATTATATCTAATGGATGCAAAACAGTATGCATACAACAGACGTCATAGTTAAGCCAATGATCGTTTGATGAGAATAGACAAAGGTGGAAGGAGTGAAGATCTTCCAGCAGAACAAAAACCTTGTCTGCCATCAACAGACAAAACTGAGAAGCAAGAATCATATGGCAACGCAGATACTTCATCTATCACAAATGAGCCAATGATCGTCTGTTATCGATAGACAAAGCAAAAAAAGCAAGGACTGTCTAGCAAAGTAAAGAATTCGTCTGCGATCCATCAAATGAAGGCATAAAGAAAACCCATCTGCAATCCAACATTTCATCTATTACTTACAATAGACAAACCTATTAGATGAAGCGTTGAAACAACAAGACATCTGTGCCTCTAAGAGCAACAGACAAATCACAAGACAAAGAACTTGAATAATTGATTCATCTAGTAGCAATAGAAAAGATAATTTGTCTGCCACTTACGAAAGATAAAGACGAAGGAATTTTGTCTTATGGACAACTGGATAGATACTTCGTCTATCATAAGTAAAAGACAAGCAAAGATCAGAACGAATCATTGGTCTTCGCCCAGCATTAATAATGATCTTTCTATATTGATGAAAGAGGCAGCTATTACAGTAATACCTCGACCAGAGCTTATTAAGAAATTAGAAATCATCTTCTCCAAAGTTGGCGCTGAAGGCATTCTAGCATACGAGAATTAAGCAGAAGTCAAAGGATTCAAAATACACCAATCAGAAAGGTCTTCTACATTAATGCAACTCATCTACCTCTGTTCTCTATATTCAATGAAACTCATCTTCTCCAATGGTCAATCTTTTCAGAAAAGTTATTTAAGGAGATGTGCTGAGATGTTTTAGAAATGGGAGTTGAAGAAGAAAAAAGGATTGAGCCTAACACCTTCCACAAATCTTTGCATCCCTAGGCGAAGAGCTTTAACCTTCAAATATTATTCAAAAGCTTCATTTTGTTTATCCATTCAAGGCCTACTTATTTAATATATCAAAGGGAGATCTTATGTGTTACAAGGAGTTACTCAAAGATCAAGTTCTCCTAAAGGATCATCAAGGAGCTTGAAAGTTCTAAATGACAAAGGCAAATTAACTAACAAGAAACTCATTCAAGTCTCCCAAGTGTTGTCCCTCTAAGTGCTACAAAGATTAGAGAGCTTCAATGAAACATTAACACTACATCAATGGAGTTTGAAATCACTATAATGTGTTAATTATTTTATTATATTTATTTATGCTTTAACTATGTGTACTTATCAGCCTAGTTAGAGGCATATTCATGTACACAAAATACCTACAAAGGTAAAGTTTCAGATTGCCTCATGAAACTAGAGTTAAGTCCCCTATAGCTGGAATATAGAAGAGTATTGGGGACACTAGTTTATACCCCTAGAGCTGAAATCTAGAAGAATGTCAGGGACACATATTTACGCCCTCTAAAGCTAGAATTTAGAAGAGTGTCAGGAACACTAGTTTACACCCCCTAGAGCTGAAATCCAAAAGTGTCGGGGACACTTATTTACCCCCTAGAGCTGGAATCTAGAAGAGTGTTAGGGATACTACTGTATTTCCATTATATAGGATATAGTGGAACCCAAGGCACAAGGAGAGTGTGCTCTTGGAAGAGTGAACGTAGGGACGAGGTTCCCAAACCATGATAAAAATATTGTGTGTTGTTTGTGTGATTGCTTTACTCTCCTTGCATGTTTCTGCTTTATTATTTATCTATACTGTATCTCAAACAAGTACGAAAAGAGAAAATAAATCCAATAAGAGGTTAAGCAAATAATTTTATAAACTCAATTCACCCCTCCTCTTTTGGGTTAAGCCATCCTTTGGGACCCTTTAGGTTTTTCATATAAATCTTGTGTCTCTAATTATGTAATTATTTATCTTTGATCTATTTGTATGGTCTTGTGTTTATAATCATGATCCTGAAATTAATATTGATACTTTTGCAAAAAGTGATATAAGAGCATAAGGTTGATGAGTTTAGAATTTGGTTATGGATTGATGATTGGGTAGAGCAGATTATGGGTGGCACTAGTTGCTGAATTGGATGAGGATCTATGACGGTAGATTTAGCAATGGATGGTTGTAGCTTGCAGGGGCATTTGGTGGATGTTTGAATAGAGTGCAAGGCTACTAATAGTTTTTGATTCGCAGATGATATTGGAAGATCGATAGTGAAGCAAAGAAGAAGAAAAAAATGGCACTAGTGCATACATCCAGTAAGAGGCAGCAAAGACAATTGGTGGATTTGGATCTGATGGGTTTTTTTAGTGAATAGAACTGGTGTTGATTACTAGCGATGGACATCATGAGTAGAGGCACATAAGTGGCAGTGAGTTTTTTTACAGAGATGGGTTTGCTAGATGTCTAAAAGATGGGTAGCATCAGATAAAGAGTCATGCGATGATGGAGAACAAAAGTTGAAGTTAGCAACTAGCGATGATTGTAGACTTCACCGAGCATGAAGAGCAAGAAGACAACGAAGCTTTCCTTGGTTTTCCAACGAACGGTGGCGAAGATTCGATATATCATCTAGTGAAGCAGAGTTAGAATAACATGGTTGTTTAGGTGGTTAGGTCAAATCTGCAGATGAATGATCATTGGTGGACAATGTGAGAAAGCAACAATGACTACTAGAGAAGCAGAGATAGCTAAGGTTCATGCATATTGGAGAGAAGCAGAGATAGCTAAGGTTCATGTTTATTGGAGGTGATGTATTGGAGTCTGTACATTATGATGGATTAAAGAAAATTTTATCTGGCCCTTATTTTGTGATCCCAGTATTAAATTCCGGTGTTCCAAGCATCAATTTCCATGTTTTTGGATGCTAAGAACACAATAGTGGAGTCACATTAGGCAGATTTGGCTCTAATGATGTAGATTTAATAGTTTGTGCAAATCAATGATGATTTGATAATGATTAGTGATCTTGGAGGCAAATCTAATATTTTGAGATGTTGTGGAGTTTATGGACAATTTAAATTGAGTGAATGGTGCATCGTTGCGCTTGATCAAGTTGGATCATGGTGATCAAGTTTATCAAGATAGATCATGTTTGATCTAGTTTGGCACAATAGAGATGTGAGCGTATTTGAGTAGATTAGTGTAGTAATCATTTTATTTTGATGTTGATAGTGCATATAGATTGTTCAAATTGAGGTGGTGAAGTGGACTTCATGGATGATTATGCTACGATGCTATATTAGTTGATTGTTTGTCTCTGTGTGTAGGGTGAAAATGGTGCATGGATAGCATGGAGGTTAGACGGTGTTTTTTCTGTATTCCATGATGGATAGTAGTTGTGATCCTAAAACTGTGATCACTTTTGGATGATGATGAGTTCTATAATTATGATCGATATGGATGTGAAAAAAGCTTAAGAGTCCTAAGACTATGATGTTTTGAAAAACAAATACAACAATATAGACATGATTTGGTAGCGAATCCATAAGTGGAACATGAATGAGTGCATAATTACTTACACTAGTATATAACTAGCTTATGATTTGGCATGTATGTGATTTGGCACATGTGTGGCACACATGAATTGTGGAGTCAATGGGCATATGGAGGAGTGCAATATTACATACATGAGAAAAGATACTGAGTATGAAGATAAGTAGAACCATTGTACTCATGTGACATTTGAACGAATAAAGATGTTGTATTTAATGGGTTACACATGGGTAATAGTCATAAAGGTAATTGGATCTAGCCAACCCAATGTGTGGGTGGTCACAATACAAGTAATGTGCAAGTGATGATCGATTAGAAGTGCAACAAGGTTCATAGAAGAAACTCTCGGAAGAGATAAAGAAGATGGTGAGATGTGTGTCCAAAGATAGTTTTCTTGATCTCTAAGTATAGTAATTTCATTTCTTCAAATACTAGTAGATGGAAGAGATGGTGCCACGTGCTGCACAATGGTGGATTATGAGGGCATCCTAAGTGGAGATGAGGATTATACAAGTTTGATCATGATTGATTATGAACTAACTGGTGAAGAGCTAAGGATGAATTTGTAGATGGATGATGATACTATTTTAACATTAAGAGTTGGTTTAATGTTTGTAGAATCTAAGACAAGGTAGAGATTTATTAGATTTTTGTATCTTGTATTCTACAAAAGTCTAGTGGGATCTTCACATGTGAGATAAGCTTGAATGAATCCATGTAGGAAAGCCTATTAGAAGAATTATATAATGATGTTTCAAGTAGCGATGCAATGAGGATTTTAGGGTTGAGATGGGGAGCTATCATGCAAATCCTAGGGTTTTCCAGAGTGAGAGAGGGGGTTATGAGAGCATGTTTATTAGGGATGTATGTGAGGCATTCCATAAGATATGTGTGAGACATTACAAGTATATCTCTTTGTAACCTATTCTTTATAGTGAATTGATTATCTCTTTTCCGTGGTTTTTTGCTTTTGAGTTGAAGGATTTTCCATGTAAATCTCATGTCTCTAATTATATAATTATATATGTTTTGATTTATGTGTATGGTCTTGTATTTATGATCATGATCCTGGAAGTGGTATTGAATCTATTAATGCTTCTGCAACAAGATGCATCTTATTTTTAAACATTTTCAATATCCACTAGTGGTCCCATGTAATAGGTAGTTCAAGATGGGTGGGGAGAATTGAGCATATAAAAATTATGTTCAAATAAAAATTATTGATCTAAGGAGAAGTAATGATGTAGCACATATGTAATTTCCATATCTGTTTATTTAATCATCATGACTGCTTCACTTCCAAATTAAACTTCTCTTAGCCATTCTTATTTTAGTTATGTAATTGTGCATGAGTGATATGTGAATTATGATGATGAAATAGTTATGTGAAAGTTAAAACTATCATGCAAACAAAACACACAGTAATTTTTATAGTGGTTTAAAAACCTCATCCCCACATCCACTCTTTCAAGAGCACACACTCACTATGCCTTGGGTTCCACTATATCTCATATAAAGGAAATACAAAGTGCTCCTAGTATTCTTCTAAATTTCTGCTCAATGGGGATAAACAGTATTCCCAATACTCTTCTAAATTCCAGCTTTAGGAGGCATAAACATAGTATTTCTAACACTCTTCTACTTTCAAGAGGTCACCAAGAAACTCTTCAGTTTCTAAGATCACTAATAAACTTATTGATTTTCTAGAGCTCATCAATAACTCATACAATGTGGTTTTCTTGAGCTCACCACCAACTCACATAGCTGATTGACAATACTCTTTTTATACATTATATTGTCTCTTTTCTTAGCCTAATTTTGTACATATCTTGAGCACATATAAAATGATATTTCATTGAAGCTCATTAGATTGTACTCCAGATGTATACTTAAGATAGAACTTTTAGGCTAATTATCTATCAATATAATGGAGATTGATTATCTAGGAGGAAGTGAAGTCTGGTTAAGAGATTTTATTTGATTAAACTCTGTTCTGATTTTTCTCCGAGCTTCCTCAATCTTCTTCGGTGATACTACACTACCTTTATATTACTTTAGAAATTTCTGATCATTGGACGTAGTTGGCTTTCTTTTGAATGTTGATTATCATTATGATTTCTCCCATTGAAAAGTTATCTTCTTGAAAAACTCATTTTGTAGTTGGAAAGCCAACAACGTCGTTCTTAAAGAAGATGCTTTTCTGGATTTAGCAAATACTAGATAAAAATATTTTTGCTTGACTGATTCTTTCACTATTTTGGAAAGATGCCCTGATAAGCTCAAAATATATCATATTTTTATATCTAAATTCACATGTTAAGATCTTCTTTCAATTTTTTCCAGTGGATATTTCACTTAACAGAGTTTGTTTTATTGATCTGTAAATGAAACTAAAAGTTACAAAAGATGTTATTTTAAAGCAATTTTCGAGACTAATGGAAGTATATTTGAAAAATGTGTTCAACATGAAAGTTTTAGCCTTTGTTCTTAGATTTCAAATGCATCAAGAATCACATGATTCTAAATTTATATGAGAAACTTATGACTAAAATAGTGTAACTTCCTATAAAGCTTCACATTCATTTGCTACTTTATTTGATAGAAGGCATCAATCTGAATGCTCATGACTCATAGTAGATGGATGATTCAAACAAAGTGACCAACATAAAAGTTGTAGCCCCTAAAATTATCTATCCAATTTAAAAATAATGGAGTAATTCTAAGTTTGTACGAGAAAGTTATGATCAAAATAGTGGTACTCTTTTCAGAAAACTCTGAAATATTAATTTCAGAGGCAACACAAAAGGTAGTACTTTAAGCTTCTATAACTCAAAATACAAGTAGAATCAGGAAAATTAATATTCATAAAAGTTGTATATCTTGAAATTATATATCCAACCCAATAAAAATCACTTAATTTAGAGTTCATATGAGAAAATTATGATAATTCTACTAAAATTGCTCTAAAACATCAAAAACTCCAAAGCAGAATTAGCAAATCCGAAGTTCACTTCATCAACTCTGAATTCACTTTAGTAACTCCAAAGTTCACTTTAATAGCTCCAAAATTCACTTTCGTGACTCCAAAGTTCACTTGCATGCCTTTTTGAAGCAGACTTGTGCTTCTGAAATTGACTTTTGTGACTCTGAAGTTCACTTTGGTGCCTTCAAAGTTAATATTCAATGACTTCGAAGCAAGATTTATTGGCTCCGAAGCAAGCTTCAGTACTATGAAGCAGAAATTCAAATTTTTGCTCGATATTTAGTACATCCTAATAGCCTAACAAGAAACAAAGTTTGAAATCAAAGCTTGGAATTAGAAGTACATAAATTTAGTTATTTTTTAATGCATCAGATGTTGCAAATTTAAAAGTATGAGATATGTGGATCACAAAGTATTATTAAAAATTAATTTTTAAGCTCAAGATTGTGTTACAATTTTTAGAACCCAAGATATGCAACAACTTAGTTATTTTGAGAACTTCTATTTTTATACATTGCAATGTTTAGGAAGCAATATTTTCGCTGAGAAATACTGAGTTATTATTAGAAGAGGATCTCTATGCATAGAGGCATTGCAATTCGTAGAAGAGTTCTACTAAAACCCTACTGCTTGGGTTATTTAAGGAGATATCCAGAATATAGTTAGGAGGTTGGACGAGAGAAGTTTTCCAAGGGAGCAAAAGAAGGATTTCGATTTCTGCCATCATGCATATTTTGAAAGTTTTATTTCTGTTTTTATTATGAACTAAATTCTTTTTTCTGGGAAAATGATGTAGTCCTCCTTGATATTCATTGTTAACAGAGATTGTTGGGTTATTAATTCAATATCGTCTTATTTCATTCATTGCGTGCAAAGCAATCATCTAATTTATTTGATTGTCTGATCATTAATTATGTGAATTACCTTGATTATGTTTGAGTATGTGGTTAAGATAGACATCATATACTAAACCATGTACTGTACTATGCTCTTTTGAATAAATGAGTAGATGGTTAAGGTAGACGCTATATACTAAACTATTCTACTTGGTTTATTAAAGTTATTCTGATCTTCATGAGTTTTCAATCTCAATTACACTGCACATCATAGGTAATTGGAATGAAAGAAAATAATTGTTTTAAACCCAGAGCCTAATGTTAATAATTATATAGTAGATATAATGAACCCAAGATGCTAAATTGATACTAACATCTCAATATTAATGAATATCGTTAAGTGGTAAAGTCAGATCCCCAGACTCTTATAACTTGAATACTATTTTACATTACTTAAGTCATTATTTTCTAATTCTCTTACATTACACTTTTATTTACTTAATCTCTAAATTATCTTTTAGATTTAGGATAACTTAGTATTAGCTATTAAATATAATTGAATCAGTTTCATAGTTCTCTATGGGATTGAACCTTGGCACACTGTACTGCTATACACTCGTGCACTTATGAGGAATTATAATTTGACCATCACGCCCATTAAGCCTGAAGAGATGCAGCTTTTGAATATTGCAACCTTTATTAGAGTATAGACTACTTTCCTTTGAATTTCTTTCCATTTTCAACAAGCTCGATTTGTCCAATTTGCTTTAATAAAATCTGCTTCGAATGAGATTTTGACTAAAGAGTGCAGTCAGCGATGTCTAGTACAAGTGGCTTCTACTCTTTATCATATATCATATTTTACCTAAGGACTTTGTCTGTTTATGTCTTAAAATTGTTTTTTATAAGTAATAGACAAAGTGACTCTGAGTAGATCCATAATAGACAATTTTGTCTTTGCAATTTTGTTAGAGACCGTTGTAACATTTTACTTTATCTTCTAGTTTGTCTTTGTAAGTAACAAATGAATCGTAGAGGTAGAGATGAAGTTTTTCTTCTTTATTGCTCTTCAGTCAACATTCTTTTAGCAGACAAAGCTTGTGGCTTGAACAAAGCTTCTTCAAAGCAAATGGAGTGGTTTTATAAGATGAAGTCTTCTTTTCATCAGCCAAAGCGGCTTTATCTGTTGTAAGTAATAGACGATTCTTCTGGGAACACAAGGCTCCTTCCCTTATTGACAAAATGACTTTGTCTGTTGTTTATCTGTTGAAATCGATAAATGAAGTTGCAGGCTATAGACAAAGTCTTCCAAATTGTTCATTTATTGGTTTGTCTATCGTAAGTTATAGATGAAGTTGTAGCATATAGATGAATCCTCCTTTTAGTTGTTCATATGATAGGTTGTCTGTTAGAAGTAACAGACAACTTTTTGAGGCATAGACAACTTATTTCTTCAGTAGTTTTCTAATGGTTTAACTATTGCAAGTGGCAGACAATCCTTGTAGATGAAGATGACAAACAAAGTTATTCTTATGTTATTGTGCTGCTTTTACTTTATCTTTTATATTTTCCGCAGAGATTGCAGACAGGTTCCTTTGCCTCTTCAGTTTTCTGATGAGCTTTATATAAGAGACAAATGCTTGAGTAATTTGACTCCATTTTGGCTTCTTTATTTTTTGGATTTTCAGCTTCATTTCATCTTTGCTTCTGCAAACTGAATTGTTTATTTGTTATGGACAAGGGTTAATTATAAGCAGTTCATTCGACTTGTCCATGGAACAATTTGTTTGAATCTTCCTGAGGTAGATGCTATCTGACACTAACTTTATTTGTAGATGATTTGCTTGATCACTCATTAAGGCTTAAGCTTCATAGATACAAATTTACTTGATGACTTTTTTTCAAAATTTAGTATTATTCTTTCTAATCATACTTATCCTCTTTTGGTTAGTGGATTGTGCTACGTAAGCTATCCACTCCATTTGAGTTATTTTCCTATATGTTCATATCTTGTTTCTATAATGCTTGGGAACACAACTGTTAGTACCATGCATGTTCACTCATATATTGTTGCTCATCATTAAAACTTGGTTGTTTGCTATATGCATTATTTAGTTTAACATTCTCTTCTTTTTTGATGATGATAAAATATTTGAGTGAAATGTCTTTCTAAAGAGTAAAAATAATTATTAGTGTAAATGCACATAAATTTTATACATGGATAAATATATTATGGCTCCCCCTAACTTAGCACAGTTTGCTTGTTTAAATTTTCCTAGCATAACTTAATATGCTATTTTTAAGTTTTAGTTTATGTGGCTCAGCTTTCCCTTAGTAGGTGCCATAATTAATATTTACTGTGTATTATTCTATTCACTCATTGCATTATATTTCTTTTCCTTTTCGTCATAATAAAAAAGATGAATAGCTTATCAAGGAATGACATTCAAATAATATGGAAAAACTACAAATTGATAACTTTATCTATGGATATATACTTCATTGATGTACAAAGTAAATGTACAAGATCAAAGTACAAAGATATAGAAAAAATCAAAATACAATGTATTTAGTAGTCTAAATCAAAATACAATGTATTTAGCAGTCTAAAAATTATCCTTAGGTTGTATAGTGTTTTCCTTGTAATTCACAACCTAGAGATGAAGTTGAAATTTAGGATTTGCTAAAGATGGATAAGGAAGAGATTTTCCTTGAGCACTAGCTTTAGCATTGGTTGCCATCCTTCTTTTGTGTAAAGTATAACTTATGGGAATAGGGTTAATGTGTCTATAATTTTTTGAGGGGTCATCAACTTTTGAAGGTTTAGAAATGGATTTCTTGGTTTTAGTGATTGGAATTTTGAATCTTGAGGAAAGAGGAGGATAGGGTAAACTAAGAAGAGGAGGTGAGATATTAGAGGAAGAAACTGTTGTGATGGACGGTGAAGTCCCAAATTTTATGATGATAGTTCCTTAAGGTTCAATTACTCTTATCTTTGTAAAATAATCTAGATTATTAAATTCAGGAAGGGTGGAGGTAAGTTAGCAAAGTATGCATTGATCTGCATGAACCTACATTATCGATATCCTTGATATGGGAGATAGAATAGATTAGGGTCTAATATATCAAAGACGGTGAGAGGTAATGCTCTCAAAGTTGTCTTAACAAACAAGGATTTGTTTATTTGAGGAGAAATTGGTGTGGATGATGATGATGGTCTCTAGAAATTTATTATTAAGTTATCAACAAATTCATGTATATTTGGAAGATCAAGCTTGAAGCTTTTAGAGAAAGGCCTTTTAATGAGATCAACATTAAGTTTTACCCATTCAGGGTTGTCAAAGTGTGGAAATGGAAGATCCAAAAAGTTAAAACTTGCCTTTTGAGCTTTCAATTCAGAGGAAGCACATTTATTTATTTTTTGTTTGTGCTGAATTTCTTCCTCTATTAATCTTATCTTTTTACTAAGTTTTATTAGTGATGGAATAGAGATATCAGGAGATACAAATTTTTTAGGATCTTTTGTGGAAGTGAGATAGAATTTTTCTAGGAAATGTAGAAGTGTTTTTCCTTTTTCAGCAAGAGTGACTTTCCTAGTTCTAATAATGGAGTGATGAGGATGAGTAGTTTTGTGGGAGATAATTAATGAAAGGCAAGTGTTTTTCTTAAAGGTGGTTTTTATGGTTTTGAGAATTTGAGCGAATGGTATTTTTGAATCAGAGAGTGCTTCAACTGACTTAAATAGAGATGAATGTGAAGAAGGTGTGGAGATTGAAGAGTTATGAGTTATGTGAGCAGAAGGTGAGTGATGGGAGTTAGAAAATAAAGGGAAAGTTGAGGAATGAGTGTACCTGATTGGTGAAACAGGTCTGATTTTATAGACTGGAGAAAGTTTTAGGGATGATTGAGATGATTGTGTTTGATATTTGATGGATTTGGTAAAGGAAATTAGAGTGTCTAGTTTTCGATTCATTGAATCCATCCTAGCCTTGAGAGCTGAAAAAATATTTCAACACTAATAAATCTTCTCTCTAGATCTTGTGGAATGGGATGAGTTGGTGAAGTGAGTGGGTTGGTCTAAATGATTTTGGATAATGAGGTGGAGATGGTACAGTTGTTGCCTCGCTTCTGTTGCTGCTGAGCTTGAATGTGCATATTCCTCTTATTGATCCCCTGATCTTCCTTCTTTATTTCTTATCTTTCTGTTGCAGGATCTTCATTTTCTATTCTTGCACTTCTTGTAGCAGAGAAATAATCTCGTATCAGCTCATCTATCATTTTAGTCACAAAATTTTTAGTGACATCTTCTCTATTTAGTTCATCAGTTTGCATATATGAGTTGACACCTTCTGCTGCTGTTGAGGAAACTCCATCCCTTTCTTCTCTGACTAATTCAACCATTCTTCTTCTTCTTCTTCTTCTTCTTCTTCTTCTTCTTCTTCTTCTTCTTCTTCTTCTTCTTCTCTAACTTTTTTTCCTGCCTTTCTTGCTTTCTCAGTGACCACTCCTTATGATGAAATGGATATCCCTATTCTTTTCAGTGTCACCTTATTAATCATGCCTGAATACTTGATTTATTATATTACTTCATATGATAGATTCACCTCTATCTTTCTAAATATTTTGGTCATTGTCATTCCATAGGGTAGAGTAAGTCTTGATGATGATTTTACTTGATGAACTTGTTTAGAAATGAGTTTGGCTAGATCTAGCTTTTTCTTGTATTTTAGTGCCTACAAAATCCTTTCATCCTTTTCTGAAATATTATCCTTGCTTCTAATTTTGGGATATACATCATTGCTTAGGATATTGTGAGCAAGTTTCATATTTATATCTAGATTCTTAGGGTTGAGACTTTTTACATTGTCCCCAATAGTTATCTCGGTTGGCAGTGAAAATAACTCTTTCTAGAATATTGACCACTCAAATGTTTGCATTTCAATCAGGAGGAGATTTAAGTATTCTCTGATGTTTTCAGGGAACATATCTATTTCTTTATCTCCAATCCAAGACTTATTCATCTTAGGATCATAGTTACAAAGAAGTATTTTCACTATTCTCAAATAACATTTATCTTTACAACTCATGAATTCATTCTACCCCTAGAAACTTATTCGACTACATACTTCCATATTCATTTCTTTAAAGAAATTAAAATTGATATCCTTTCCTTTCAGTACCTTCCTTTTTTTATACTTGCTCATAAACTCATGATAAATTTGTTCACCATTTCGAAAGGTTACCTCAAAAAGGCAGTTTTTATTAAACCTTAATTTGTGAGGTGTCTGCATCTCTTTTGATTTTTCTCTATCCCTTCTGTTGAATGTAGATACTAAAGTCATCTCTGCATTCCTTGAATCTGCCATCTCCATTAGTCAAGGTTTTAGGGTTTTGATCTAGAGAAACTTAGGAGATTTTTGGCAGTGAGATGAGCAGGAGAAAATGGCACCAAGAAGAAGAGAAGTGAAGAGAAAAGTAGTGGGAATTTGAATCACCTTCTTCTGAAAAGGGAATTTTTGTCATCAATAGTGAATGCGAGAGTTGGGTCTGAGACGAACTTAAAAGAAGGTTTTTATCGAGTACATCCACGAGAGCTTCAGACCAATTTGGTGGCATTGAGATATGAGATAATGAGATTTTTCAATTTATTTTTTATCAAAGATGTGTATGATTGTCTGAGAGTATGATAATGATTCATTAATGATTAGAGAACAAAGATTTGAGTGATTAATATCTTTATATGATATGCACAGGTGAATCAATGAAACATGTATAAACAATAATATACTTTCAATAAATAGCTTACTGTGTATGGCGTTCAAGATGATTTGCTATCAATCAAGTAACATTAAAAGCAAATATAGATTTCTTAAAGATTTGAGAATTTAAATCAAAAAGTTATCTCTTTTTCTTGAACTGTTAATATACTCTGAGATACTTACTTGACTATCTTTTGCTCCTCTGGATTTCTCATGGGTGTTTCTTCTCACTATTTTTTTTGTAGCCCCTACATAGAATCAATTGCTTGGGGTCTTCTAGATTTTGTTAGCTTTATTAAATATAATTTCTAATATATCTTAAGCAAATTTATATATCAATGTTCTATCATTCTTAGTGGAAGATAAGAATTTTAAATTTTTAGAATCTATAACAAATGCATAAAAGTATGTGTAGGAATGTTGTGGAACGATTTCGCCATTGAAATCTCTTCACAAGTTAACTTCTGGTAGTTAAAATTAACTTGCAAAGCCTACTCTAATACCACTTATTGGTCCTATGTAATAGGTAGCTCAAGAGGGGAGGGGTGAATTGAGCATATAAAAATTATGGTCAAATAAAATTAATGAGCTAACGAGAAGTAGTAATGTAGCTCATGTAATTTCCATATTTGTTTGTTTAATCATCGTGACTATTTCACTTCTAATTTCAATTTCTCTTAGTCATTCTTCTTTTAGGCATGTAATTATGTGTGAGTGATCTGTGAATTATGATGATGAAATAGTTATATGCAAGTTAAAATAATCATGCAGACAAAACACATAATAATTTTTATAATGATTTGGGAACTCTGTCCCTACATCCACTCTTCCAAGAGCACATACTCATTTTATCTTGGGTTCTACTATATCCCATATAATGAAAATATAAAGTGCTCCTAGCACTTTTCTAGATTTTTACTCTAGTGGACATAAAAAGTATTCCCAACACTCTTTTGAATTTCAGCTCCAGGGGGCATAAGTATATCGTTTCTAACACTCTTCTATTTTCACAAACTCACCAGGAAACTCACTGGTTTAAAAGATCACTAGCAAACTTATTGGTTTTTCAGAACTCACCAATAACTCATACAATATGGTTTTCTTGAGCTCACCATCAACTCAGATAGCTGATTGACAACAATCTTTTTGCACATTACATTGCCTCTTTTCTTAGCCTAATTTGTATATATTTTGAGCACATACAAAATGATATCTCATTAAAGCTTATTAGAATCAATATTTCAGATGTATAATTAAGATAAAACTTTTAGACTCATTGTCTATCAGCACAATGGAAATTGATTATCTAGTAGAAAGTCTGATTGAGAGATTTATTTGATTAAAATATATTTTGATTTTTCTTTCAGCTTCCTCAACCTTCTTCGTTAATACTGCACTATCTTTATATTATTTCAGAAATTTCTGCCTGTTGGAGTTAATTGGCTTTCTTTTGAATGTCAAAGACCATTCTGATTTCTCCCATTGAAAGTTGCCTTTTAGAGAAACTCACTTTTTAGCTAGAAAGCCTACAGTGCCATTCTTGAAGAAGATACTTTTTCAATTTTAGCAAATACTAGATAAAGACATTTTCTCTTGCTAAATCTTTCACTATTTTGGACAGACGCCCATTAAGCTTGAAGGAACGTAGCCTCTGAACATTATGAATATAGAATACTTTCCTTTGAATTTCTTTTCATTTTCAACTGAGCTCTATTTGTCTAATCTGCTTTAATAAAATCTGCTTCGAATGAGATTTTGACCGAAGAGTGCAGTCAGTGATGTCTGGTATACATGGCTTCTACTCTTTATGATATATCATATTTTATTTGAGGACTTTGTCTGTTTATATCTTGAAATTGTCTTTTGTAAATGATAGACAAAGTGGCTTTAAGTAGATCCATAATAGACAACTTCATCTTTACAATTCTTTCAGAGACCATTGCAGCATTTTACTTCATCTTCTAGTTTATCTGTTGTAAGTAATAGATGAATTGTAGATGGATGAACAAAGTTCTTCTTCTTTATCGCTTTTCAGATGACGTTCTTTTAGTAGATAAAGTTTCTTTCATCAGGCAAGGTAGCTTTATCTGTTGTAAGTAGCATACGATCATTGTGGCGCAAACAAAGCTTTTTCACAATAAACAAAGTAACTTTCACCAGACAAAGTCTTCTTTTCATCAGCCGAAGTGGCTTTGTTTGTTATAAGTAGTAGATGATTCTTCTTAGCAAACAAGGCTCTTTTCTGATAGACAAAATAACTTTGTCAGTTGTTTGTCTGTTGAAATTAACAGATAAAGTTGTAAGCTGTAGACAAAGTCTTCCAAATTGTTCATTTATTGGTTTGTCTATCATAAGTGATAAATGAAGTTATGGCATGCAGATGAATCCTTCTTTTAGTTGTTCATATAATAGGTTGTCTGTTAGAAGTAACAGACGACTCATTGAGGCATAAATAACTTGTCTCTTCAGTGGCTGTCAAATGGTTTGACTGTTACGAGTGGCAGACAATTCTTGTAGATGAAGATGACAGACAAAGTTGTTCTTATGCTGTTGTGTTGCTTCTACTTTATATTCTATATTTTCTGCAGGGATTGTAAACAGGTTCCTTGGCCTCTTTAGTTTTCAGATGAGTTTTAATGAGAGACATATGCTTGAGTAATTTGACGCCATTTTGGCTTCTTCATTTGTCAAATTTTTAGCTCTGTTTCATTGCTACTTTTGCCAACTGAATTTGTTTATTTGTTGCGGACAAGTGTTGATTATAAACAGTTCATTTAACTTGTTTGTGGAATAATTTGTCTAAATCTTTTTGAGGCAAATGCTATCTGACATTGACTTTATTTGTAAACAATTTGCTCGATCACTTATTGAAGCTTGAGCTTCATGCCTACAAATTTACTTGATGGCTTTTTTTCAAAGTTTTGGTGTCATTCTTTCTGATCATACTTGTCTTCTTTTGATCAATAGATTATGCTTGCTGATGCATTCACTGTGTACGTTCCACTACATTTGGGTTATTTTCTTGTTTGTTCATATCTTGTTTTTGCAATGCTTAGGAACATAACTGTTAGTATCATGCATGTTCACTCATATGTTGTTGCTCATCATCAAAACTTTGTTATTTGCCTATATACTATTTAGTGCAACATCCACAACAAGAGCCTCCTTCAAAATAATGTTAATAAAATTAAGCTTAGTAAGTCTTTATTTTGTTGCACATTTTGGAAACTTGAACGGACATTTATGTGTAATAAAGTACTTTATGGATGTATATGAATTGTTTGGCTAAACATTAAAAGTGTTGTATACTACAACAAACGTTAAAATTTAACATTTCTAGAAAAGTGGGAATTTTTTACTTCATAGTGGGCTTCTCATGTTAATGAATTTTAAGGCAATATTACCCCTCTTCCTCTCTTTTAAAGATAAGGTCATAAGTATATAAAATCAAATTCAAATATTTAGATACAATGTAAGTGTTGTCATCTATCAAAGTTTCAATTTCTTCTTAACCAGTAAGTTTTTTGTACTTATCTATATTGAAATTATTTTTCTGGATCATAAAAATAAATTTATTTTTATATTTATTTTTTATTTTAATTTTTCACCATGGCAATTGTCATGCCCCAGTCCCAGGAATGGCATAATTAAACATCATTCTCAAATCTAGGGGTGATTTCTTTTAATATCTATCGCACTAGAGATGAGACATAACTATAAAAGTAACCATAAAAACTCACAAATAAGGGAAAACATTAAATACCATTCAATCAAATAATAAAGTCAAGTATAACCCTTTAGTCTAAAATATAAATACAATAATATTCTCAATATTACTTTGTCATAATTATTCCCATGCCACATCTAATGCCCTCAACGAGCGACATTATCCATAAAAAAGTAATATTGGGGTGAGTCACAGTAATTCAATAAGTAAAATAGATGTAGCTAACACATATGATAAAATACTAGTCACATCACACCACATATCATAAATTGTCTGAATTGACGGACCGCAACATCGATCTAGAGAGGTACATCTCATCCCTTCCATGTTACTCATTCAAACCTCTCTATCTGACTATCATCTTGTTAGATCAATGCCTTAGATCATATCTTGATTGGTTTGTTAAACCATAACATCGATCTAGGTAGATACCTCACATCTCTCACATGTTACTCATCAAACCTCATGATCTGGCCATTATCGCAATATATTAATACCTCAGATCATATCCTGACTGGTTTAATAGATCACGACATTACATCTAGGGAGTTAAATCACACACCTTCATAATTTTCCACTCAAACCTCATAATCTGGCCACCATTTAGATAATTTTAACTTTTCATTGTATATAGAACATCTAAAAACCTCAAAATTAACTATCTAATCATCTAGATCAGAGATCACGAGGTCAACAAATCATCAAATTAAATCTACCCATCGACATCCACTTAATCTAATAATACAAATTGAAAATGGGATGGTCTAGATTCATTAAAATGAATCCTAGATGTTCATACACATCGCCGAACTGACGATCAGATGTTGGCCTGGTGTGCCTGGGCTACTAGTTTGGGCGCATTTAATGTGCCTAGGTCGTCCACTTGATTAGGCTCGCTAATTGCCTAGGCTTCGTTAGTTGGGATTGGCCCATTGGATGCTACTATCGGATGCCTATACTGTCACTTTAGGCTCCTTTTAGGTCGATTTGCGTTAGGCTCTGGCCTAGCCTACCAGCGCTAGGCTGGAGTCTGGTGCTAGCGTTGGGCTTTGACCTAGCCGACTGGCACTGGGCTTAGCCAGCAACCAGTGTAGAAAATTTTCCTAACATTATCGTCAGTGAACAATTTCAGGGACTTTTGTCCCATTTTAGATTTTTGGCCTTTTTTTATAAAAGTCCAATTTTTCTAATATTTTCCAAACCTTGAGCTTTGAAAATTGCATCCTAGAAATGACAATGACATATCTTGATCATCTAATGTGGTTCATATGCAATTTATGGTCCAAAAATTTTAGATTCACTTAATTTTTTATTTTTCACAAGTCATCAAATTTAACCAACCAAATAAAATAGTTTCAATTCAAGATTTCTACCATATGGTAATATTATGATTTAGAAAACATTCAATGGTTCAAATCTTGAAAATAACATGCAAAAGCTCTGTACAATTTATTTTTCATCAACCCATTCAAACCATAAGTGGGACGCTATCTTTGACATCCAAGACAATGTCCCTTTTTTATATTTTCATTAATAACATCTTTTATACATATTATTTCATTAATTTGAGTATAGGATACATTCCATACCATGAACGGGTCATTTCAAAATGCATATATGATATTAAAATCTTCTAAATAAATAGAAATTTAATAAAATTTTTATTTTAAACAAATAGAAATAATTCATCATCTAAATAATCAATTTATATCATAATTCCTCCAAAATTACAAGGTAATAGATACACAATAATCAAATACATTTAATGGGTTTGATCATTAAAATAACATGCATATTAGTTAGAATAAACACATTTTCAAATCACTGAAAATAAATATTATAACATTTATTCCAATCCATCTGTACAACATGCTTATTAACATACATGTCAGCTAAATCATAGCTTATACACATCCAAATAATAATCCGATCTAGTATAATCATCACATATGAAATATAGATATGTCTATCTACTTAGCTAAAAATCCATTGAAGGAAAATAGAAAATCCTAATAGCAGAATCACCTTTCTCCTTCTCTCTTTTTCTCTCTTTCTTTGTTTCTCTTTGAGTTCTCACAATAGCATGCACCCTTGGCAATGCCTTCTCCTTACCTCCCTTGCTAACCAAATAAGCAGACTATACACAAAGGACTTTGCTGCCATCTACTCAAATTAAAATCACACATGTCATGCATTAAAAACATGCATGCAACCCTTATGTTGTAGGTACCCTACAGCTAAAATTAGGGTGTGTATGCAGCTACCCACACTGCTGAAATGGAAGGATATTTTCACACAGGTCCTTACAGTAATTAATTTTTAATATGGATAATGTGCATAATATTATTTTTTTCTTTACATTTATATGTTTAGTTTTAACTGATAAGCAATAAATCTCATCTATATCTAAAGGAATATTTTGGTAATAAGTTTAAATTATTTGAAACGTATATTATAGGCATCCTTGTTCCCCACAAAATGAGATTCTATCTATTTAGTGTATAACTTAAATTCTATGTAAAAATTTTACCAAAACTTAGATTCTTGTATATATATATAATTTCATCTTATATGTATATTAATATTAAAAACCTCAAGTATTTTTTCTCCTAAGCTAACAATGTATATTGAAAATATTTCATTATTAGCACTTATTTTAAATCTTAAAATTTTGATTTGTATATTATATGAAACTTTCATGAAATTTTTTTTGAAATTTAATTATTTTATAATAAAATATGCATTAAAATTATGATATTTAAAATATTTAAATAATATTATTATATGCCTTTTATTTGAAAAAGAAGTTTGATGTGAGTAGAATTGCATAATTAATTGTTTGGCTCCATCATTTAAAGTATTGAATAATACTAAAGTTTCGATGGTACTAATGAATTGGTACATCACTCGAAAGTTTGTTATGTATCATCTCTCTTTTATAATAGGGTTTAGAAAATCAATTAATTTTAAACTTATTATATTCTTAAATTAATGTATGTAACAATTTAATTAGAATTGAAAACTAACACCTAATTATAATGCTTTATCTTTGGTGATATTTTGAGAATAATTAATTTTGTTTAAGTTTATGTTTTATGAATGTAAATTGTGAATGCTTTTGTATCTTTTAATATTTTTATTTTTATTATGTATTATTTATAAAAATATTTAGGATGTAAGGATCAACTCCTATGGATCTTAATGGTAGTTCTCATAAAAAAGGGAAAGTTCAATAAAATAAGAGGAGTTTAGAAGCCTTCGTAAAAGCATGTGTAAAAGAGGTATCATCCGGGAATTGGCTTGGGATACACTTTAATAGATTGGGGTGAAAGAATATTATAGTCAATTTCAATGAACCAACTAGAAACAATTATGACCCAATGCAGCTTAAAAATAAATGGGATGTATTGAAGAAAGAGTGGCAAGTGTGAGACAAATTGATAAGAAAAGAAATTAGATTAAGATGGGATTTTCTAAAGTGCACTGTGTAGGCTGGTGATGAATGGTGATGCCAAAAATTATAGGTTAATTTAATTTTTTATAAAAAGAAGATTATAGTTTAATGATGATTAAGCACCATCCTTTGGAGTATTTCCTTATGATAATGAAGGGACTTATGACTAAGTTGATTATGAGGATATTAACAAAAGTGCTTTTAAATAGTGTAACCAAACACTTTAAAAATATCTTAGTTAAAATACTTTTTACTAAAATTCTATTATAATAGTATTTTCTCAAAAGTACTTGAATTCCACAACAGGGCCAAACGGGGCCTCAAACAAATAATGACTAGACCATAATTAGGCTATGTAACTTTTATATTAATAGACAATTAAGATTAATAAATCTATCCTGATGCACAATCAAAGCATCCCAAGATGACTATTGCTCCTCAAACTTAACTTTTACAACCTAAAAGCCGCTTGATTCCATACTTTGTTTCAAAGATCAGTTACCAAAGAGACATTTAATTTCCATTTTTATGAAAGGGAGGGAGAAGATTGCTAATGGTTTTTGAAACTCTCCCTTGGACACTAAATTGAAAATGCAGTCCGGAGCACTCAGGCTCCTCATGGGTGCCAAAATTATAGTCCAAAAGTCCAACAGATTAATTCTGAACCAATTGACTTGAACAGAAGAGGAAGGTAGATGTGGGCTATTATGTTACTTGTGCAGCTAGGTTGGTAGTAAGTATTTACTGCGTGGAAATTGCTAAAAACTTAAAGTGGGTCTTAAGATTGCTGGAAACTTCAAATGGTCAATTGCTAGTGACTTATGGCTGACATTTTTAGATGTCCCAATGAGTGGTACAATGTTTGAGTGAAAGCTCAGGGTCCATTTGATGAATTGGGAAAGGAGTGTATAAGCAGTAAACTTTTCTCCGATTCTCTTTTAAGCTAATGCAACATCTTAACTAGCATAATAATTCTATTTTTTCTCATAATTATTTATATTTTCACTAATTGTCATTAAAAAGCCTATTATTAAATCATCCCGGCTACATATTTCTAATATACCCCCTTTCTAGTACACTATCCAATCAAAACTTTGAAAACTTGAAAAGAACAAAAAAAAAATGAAAAATGAAAACAGAAAAAGAAAAGGCTGCAGCAAGATGGGCTAGAAGCTATCTAAACATATTAATAACAATTTATTGGTGTTCTTACTCTCGGCATTTGCTGGTTCAGACCTATGGTTATCCAGAATCTGGTCACAAGATTCAGTAAATGCAAAAGCCATTAAAACGTTTCTAAGAACGAAAGTGGGAATGCAAAAACAACACTAACTCATATCTTCCTGCTTGCAAGTATTGCAGCCGGATGCAAATTTAAAACTTAGAAATCATTAGGAAAAATCATAAAGACTTAGAAAATAGTAAGAAAACAAGCTCCCAGCGACGATCGAACTCGCGACCTTTCGCTTACGAAGCGAACGCACTATCACTATGCTACGTAAGCGACCTTCTCTGGAAAAATGTTATAAAATATTTCAAATTTAAATCGAAGAATTACCACCCATTGACAAATTAATTATAAATATGGTTGTTTGGTACAAGAGGGGCTAAAAACATGTGGTAAAATTGAAGAAAATAAAAGTAAAGAATGATATAATAGTTAGAAAATGATAATTTAAAATAAAATACATAAAGATAAAAATAAGTGGAGGGTAAATTATTCTATTAGGGGAGTTATAGGCTTATTAAGAATCTAGTGGTTATAACAAATTAGTTAACCACTAACCAAGATTAAAGTGAAAAAAAGGGTGAAAATGTTTGTATGAAAAAGGAGAGAATTTTAGAAGTTGAATTCATGGGAAAAAAAATTTTTATTCAATCTCAATTCAAAAATCCCATAATAAAAGGCAATTTGACCCAAAAGTTAGTCAACAAATTCCATACTTGATGAGATTTGCATTCAATAAAAGAGTTCATTAATTAATTATTTATTATCATTAGGTTCATTATTTTATTAAAAAATTCTATTTTATTACTATCATCTCCTATTGTACTAATATTATTTAGGGTACAACTTGGGTCCCCAAGAGCCAACCTAATTTTAGGCAAGTAAAGTTCCACTCTTTTGACCAATATGTTTAGCTTTGGTGGAGCCTTTGACCCGCAT
>JAYJMB010066623.1:0-25059 GCA_036873735.1 Pouteria campechiana
GGATCGACCCTTGCATAAGCACACTAGACTATACATCGACCGTGCACTTGCGAGGTATTAAATTTGAACCATCAGAAGGAATCTTATCTATCCCTCACACTAACCATCCAAACTAAACCAAGTATTAATTTTTAATCAAACATGGGATATCTGATATCCCAAACCAAAACATACATGCCTAAATTCATACAAATGGGCTAATCCCCATGCATTTAACAAACATGCCTGGCTTTTAAACAAATGGTATATACATTATCCCTAGACATCAAATAAAAAGAAATGGCTACTTACATCAGGTTCTTAGTTCCCAATCGTTCCTCCAAATCTATGCCTTTTCATCCTTCTCAGATCATATTGTATAGGGTAACAATCCTACTCATTTATAACCATAACTCAAACTAATTTATTATTACTCATATCTACTTTCCAAATGCATAATTTCATTCTTGTAAATATACCTAAAAATCAATGTACTTAACATATTTTTACTATTTATAACATGGCATTTAAAGTTTAAGTCCTCGACTTGCCCAATTTGCCACTTAAACACTTTATAGTCAAAATCCTTTTTAGCCTAATTTTTGTCTTTGTCCAAAAATCAGAATTTTCATTTCCAAACAATCTAAACAATTCTCAAAAAACATTATACATCACATATTAAACCTTTCTCCCATGATAATTTTATAAAATTCATGAATTTTTCCATTTTTTACTATTCATAGAAACCCTATCTTGGTAAAATCATCTATTTTTATGCCCAAATCAATTCTAACATATCATTAAGCATAGTTAAATTGTTTTTCCCATGATTTATATAATATACATCATGAAATTTCTCCTAAAATCACTATTCATAAAATTTATAAAACCCTAGCTAAGCAAAAAAAGAAATTCAGATGGGAAAAATCATCTTACCAGAGATTCCAAGCATAGCTTCCATCCATGAATAAGAATCCAAGCCCAACACTCCCATTAGCTTACTCCACTTAGAAGAAATTGGCATTATCTCCATTTCCCACCATCAAAAATCCTAAAACTCAAACTTAGGGACATGCTTGCATGATTTTTCACTTAAATAAGAGATTTCCAAGCTAAAAGGGCATGAATTTGGGTTAGACGAAGCTAGGGCATGGTTTTGGGGTCTGGGGAAGAAAGAAAATGGAATGGAATAAGAAAATAGAATGACCCAAGGATTTAAAAGGTTGCATTTTCTGGTGCTTTGGCATGCTAGTGAACCCTTGCTGCGATAGAGAAAAGCCTTGCCGCGGCAAGGTCTTGCTGGATGGCCAAAATGTGCAATTCTGGAGCATTGCCATAGTAGAAAATGACCTTGCTAAGGCAAAAAAATTGCCTTGCCATGGCAAGGAAAAGTCTTGCTGTGGCATGGTCCTGTTGGATACCAAAAAATTGTTTTTTTTAGGCTTGCTGCGGCAAAGAAAAGCCTTGCTACGGCAAGCTCTTTTTGTCCAACATAGTGATAATATTTTGAGCATAAATTTTGCATATGATGTAAACCTAATTTCTAGGCATTGAAAAGATAACTTTAAGGGATACAACTTTTATATTAACAACATTTTCCGAATCATCCCCCAAATATGTCAAAAATTTCAATAACTTTGACCCATCTCATTCATCTCATTATTTTTCTGTCATTTGGATTAGTTTTGGTGTATTAGTCATAACTTCCTCATATGATATCAGAATCAAGTGACTTTTCTTCCATTGAATAGATAATTTCATGATCTAGAACTTTCATGTTGAACACTTTTTAAAATAGTCCTATGTTAAAAATCAATCATAATGACTCCTTTTTCAAATTCAGCATTTTTATAATATGCACTTGTGCCCCTTTAGTTTTCTTCCAAATTTTCCACTTTTCTCTCATCTGTCATCACTACAATTTTAATAATTTTATTTTTCATTAATTTCATGCATAATAAACCTCAAATACTCATTTAAGAAATTAATTCTTACCCCAAATCCAGATAATAACTTGTCCATTATAATAAGCTATTCAATTTCTGAATTTGTACTTAAACAAAATTATCAATAGCCCCATTTCCCATAAAATACTTTAAACATCATAACTATCACCTTCCATGTATCATATACATTATGTTCATACTATTTTCCACCTCGTTTGAGGTCAATTGCCAAAAATCACCTATTTAGTTCTTTTTAACCAAATTTTTTACTATAAGTGACTCCATATGCCATTTTCATTACAAGTTACATCCAATACTCAGACTGATGCTTCACACACATTAAAATATATATGATGAATAGTTTAGATCCTTTGTATAGCTTAAATACATGCTTTTGGTCAAATTCACCTATTGAGTTCTTTTCACATAACCTTCAAATTAATAGCTCAAAATTCTAAAATTATCTCAAAATTTTGATTCAATGTCTCATACATATCACATTATACATAATAATCATGCTACATTACTCATTCAAGTCATATGCATGACTTTACTCAAAATCACCGCTTAAGTTCTTTTTCACTCAAAACTACTAATGAAGCCATTCTCTTTGCTCAATTTAGTTTTCCATAATGAATTTATTTATAAAATACTATGTATCACCTCAATTCCTCATTTTACTAAAATGTGAAAAATTTCTCCCAAATTTCAACACCATAGGTGTTACAGACTCCCCTTCTTACAAAAATTTTCATCCTCAAAACTTCAAGTACTAGTTGATTCTTGTTATTTCCTTAAGTTTGCTAATCAATATACACAAACGTATCCTGGTAACATTCATATTTCATTGCCCATAACTCATATTCGTTTTTCATTAAAACTTTCATCATATGGGATTCATAATGACAATGCTACTATAATATTCACATATGATCATTTATAACGCCCATTTATGTATACATTGGTAACCATATTTATTGAATCCATTAAATGACATTCAATGTTCAAAATTCACAACTCATTATATCACAAGACCATTGTTATTTCGTTAACCAACCCATGTCATGCTATAAAATTCCATCATTTTACCCAAATGAATCATTTAATTACAATAGTGATAGTAATCTGTGTAAGCTTACTAATCATTTGAGTTCCTAAAAAGACATGAATCATATAATGTAAGCTCACAATATAATTCACTATGAGTTTTATGGGGAGTTATACAACTTCATTTCTGAATTTGTCAATTAACACAATTCAATGTACTCAAAAAGCCCCATTTCAATCCATATAAAAATATACATGATGCATCCTTCCCAATCATAACATCAACAACTCACTTGCAATTGCTTATACGTTTTGCACTTCAAGTTCATATATATAAACAAATGGAATAAATATTATTCCTATTCACCATTTTGTTCAATTGGATTACTCACAACCAAAATTATTCAACCACACATGAAGATATCGTTCTTTACAATTGTCAATTATATCCATAGAATTTAACAAACCACCCTCAAAATTCCTAACATAACATTTAGAAATCAAAACATAACATACTACCTTTGCTAATATTGACCAATTATTCAATATCAATAGTCAATTACTCTACTCATATTTGAATCATTTACTTCTCTATCACTCCACATTCATTATATCTTGTTGATTGCTAGTCAATGCCTTGCTTTGGGGCTTCAAACATAGTGGACACAACCAAAATCCAAGTGGACTTAGCCATAAACCAAAGTGGACATAGCCACAAACCAAAAGGACTCGATGGGCTTAGAACTTTGGTGTGATCCGGTCCATCCATACAATCCTAGCTATAAATGTTACCAAATCCATGACAACATGATCAATGTCATCTATGGTATTTAGCCATCATTGCAACCAAGGAACTGCAAGTTCTCTATTCACACCTACTAAATAAGCATAGAAGTCCCACACAATAGGCTGATTAGGCCTCTTTACCATTTAAGGCGGCATCAAATAAAAAAAGCCCTGTTAGGGGTGGGATCCCAAATAATCTAAGTAGCCACCCTAGCAAGCATCTAAACCTCAAATATATATCAATCATGTTCTAAGAGGTGTCCAAATCCAAGAATGTACCATAGCCATGCATCTAAGCCTTAGTCAAATAGTCAAATATTCAAACCTTAATTGAATAACCAATGTTTAAATCTCAATCAACTAATCAATATCCAATCCTTAGTCAATTAACAATACCCAATTTCATACCAATGGTACTACAACAAACAACCAATCCCAAATATGTATAATTAATATCCTGATAAGCATCTAAATCCACATTCATATAAATGATATCAATATTCAAATTTTAAGCATGCAATTATAATTCATGAAACATCATCAATCCCAGCATGCCTCAAAATTCTTAATCCAACTGCTAAACTCAAAAATCAAATTACTAAACTCCCATTCATACTAAATTAAAGCCAAAAATATATTAACCAAAGTAGTTGAAGTTCATAACAGTATCCGATATCAACTATATAAAGGAACACACAATTTCATTAATGACATTATCAGTCAATATAATTTAATCCAACTATAATGAAACTAAATGTCAATAAGCACAAAATCATGGCACACTGGCCAATTTATTCAAATCACATGCTTACAAGCAAAGTTATTCAAACATACTTAAGCATACCCATTTTGACCAAGGGAATCCCATGATTCTATCATAAAGTACTTAAGTAAATCAAAACTGAATCTAATTTCCAATACTATTCACAAAACTTCATGGTTTCATTAGTCTAATTCAAATACATTGCAAGACAATAGCCTTTATGCCTTCAAATACACTACCACGCTTCCCTACGCTACTCTTAGCATAACATACATTTGTTATCAGTATAATTACTCATTTAAATTTTTCCACACCTCATAATATATCTATAATCATTTCATACTTCATCATCCATAAATTACAAATGTGCTATCACAGCACTGTCATTTTCCTCTTATCACAATAGCATTCATGAAATATCCTTCTGATGCATATTTATATCAATTCATCACTCTATATCAATTCACAACTATTATTTATAAGCCCTTCATTTCTTACTCATGCCCTCTTATTATCCTTAAACTGTTACTCTTCCATATTACTATAGCATGTCATTTTCTGTTACTTACTTATACTCTATCTGAAACTTCCTTATACCCTATTGCCATCATGATTTTGAATTTTGGTGCTCTCACACAGATGAGCTGGACTTGTCACATAGATAAATCCTAGTCTTTGATACCATTCTATCACGCCCCGCCTTCCAAAATGCAACTTACTATTTTTCACTGTATTTCACCTCGAATTGCCCACTTTTAGGGTGGGGTGCTCGAGTCCCAATTTCTAATTGGCCTAATTTTTACTGGAAGTTGGACAGAGTCTTCCCTGAAATGGGGTTGTCAAAAATGGTATAGTCATATATAAACTAACACTAAGTAATAATATAAATTCTAAACATACACCCACATTCCCACAACCTAAGATTGAATGTGAATCATGATGGTAATACATACACTAAGCTCACATACTATTCATCTATAAATACAAATACTCTATTCTGATAGGCCATTCAATTATACATCAATGATAATTTTCTAACTACAAGTATACAATCCAAATAAAATACTAATCCAAATTATTCTATCATAAGAATAATGTCTTTAAAGCTAGCTTACCAGTCCTGAGCCTTAGCTGGGATTCTTTACCTGATCTGTCCGCTAAAAAAAAATAAAACAAGAAGGCATGAGTCCGGGCAACTCAGTAAGTAGATAAATGTAATAAATAATAATTAATCCCCAATTAGTATATTTCATATTAAATAATCAATATTCATCATTATAAATAATCACAAATGGATATGTGTTCAACAATATTACCAAATAAAGAATTTTCATGTTATTTCCATCTAATCCATCAAGCTCATGTTGAACCAATCTTTAAATTAAACATACAATGGAGGGATCTTATCTATCCCTCACATTAACCATTCACTCTAAACCAAACATCAATTTTTAATCAAACATGGGATATCCGCTATCCCTAACCAAAATATACATACCTAAATTCATACAAATTGGCTAATTCCCATGCATTTAACAAACATGTCCGGCTTTTAAACAAATGGGATATACATTATCCCTAGCCATCAAATGAAAACAAATGCCTACTTACCTCAGGTTCTTAGCTCCAAATTGTTTCTCCAACTCTATGCCTTTTTCATCCTTCTTAGATCATTCTATATAGGGTAACAATCCTACTCATTTACAACCATGTGTAATATATGCGCTCGCAAGTTCATACTCACATGGATTGCACATGTAAAACGACTATCTCTAGACTTCATTGCATCATTTGTTCTTCAATTCAAGAGTCTATTCCTAATTCACCTCTCTCGAGTATAAATTAAGAATGTCAGCTCATGCATATGGAGGCTTATCACATAAATGCATTAAGCATAGAAAAGAAGAAACAATGAGGTAGAAGATAATCAAACTCAAAAATCAAACACCAAGACATGATTCATTGCTAGGATCCATTTAACCCTAGATAAAAGACATTTAGAACATCATAATTGAATTAAAATAAAATGAGTAATTGATAAACATCATCATAATTCAAATTTGAATGTTGAGTTAAGAACAAAAGATGAACTTGAAAGAAAGAAAAATAAAATATGAAAGTTGTAACAACTTTCTCCAAAGATCTACTTGCTATAAGCTCTTCTTCTTTGTCTCCTTGCAAAAGCTCCTTCTACTCATCCAAGTCCCCCAAAACTTGGTCTCTAGATCTCCTTAAATAACCCAAGCAATAGGGTTTTATTAGAACTCCTCCACTATACATAGAGATCCTCTTCCAATAATAACTCATATTTTTACACAAAAATATAGCTTCCAAAACATTACAGTGCCTAAAATATAAGTTCTAAAAACAACTGAGTTACTGCATGTTGCTGCACATGCATCTAAAAATCAGCTTCTAAAAATAACTTCAACTTGCGCACTTAAGAAAATAATCTAATACCAACACGTGCTGTATAATTTCTATTTGCAATTTTGTCCCTTTAAAATATTCCAAAATCTTCAAATTTACTTATGAAAATTATCGCTGAAAAATCCTTTTGAGCTTTAGAAATTTTCTTTCTTATTAAGCTTCTTCAAAAATGCTAAACTTTAAAATTTCACTACTTCAGAGGTTTTGGAGGACCTTGAGAATTTTTGAAGATAGAGCTTTGGAAAACCTTCAGAATTCTATTGCTCTATCACTCTTTGGATATTATTTTTGAATGTCTTTAGAAATTTTATCACACTTCTGAGAACCTTCGTCACACTTCCGAAGTTATTTTTGAATGCCTTATGCAATATGGATGCAATTTTAAGACGCTTAGAAGCAATTTAGAACCACCTCTATCGCACTTTTGACAGCCTCATAACTCACTCAAAATATTTTTTGTGAACCTTAGTTACACTTCTAAGAATGTCCAAAATCACTTATAACCCAGGAGATCATGATGAAACAAAAAGGTCCAGATGAAGTCAAAGGCAAGAAAATAATAGCTTTACAAGTTGAATCAGAAAATGAAGAATCTTCAGAAGAAGCCTCAACCAGTAGAAATGATGAGGAGATGGCCATAATAACACAAAGATTCAGAAACATGCTCAAGAAGAAAAGATTTAGAAATAATTCCAAGAATTTCAAAAGCAAAATAAGAAAAAGAAAGTTTCAATCTGTTACAATTATAGCAAGCCTGGGCATATCAAGTTTGACTGCCCAAAACTAGATAAAAAGCAAGGAGATAAAAAGAAAAGGTATAACTATTACTTTGACAAAAAGAATATTTCTAATAGCAAGAAATTTGGAAAGAAGAAGAAAACTATGGCTACATAGGAAATATTGGAAAACATGATGTAAGAAAGCTCAAGTGAAGAAGAAGAAGAAAATGAAGGTCAATTTAGCTCATTCAGTTCCAAAGAAAAGGATCAAGAAGAGCATCATACAAGAATAAGCTTTATGGCCATCCACAATGATGAAGTAAACTCAAAACCTGAAATCTTTGATATTGAAGAATTATTAGAAGAACTATATTCAGATTTCAAAACATTAAAAGCTAAACATAAGCAAACTAAAAGAGAATTTGAAACAACAATTAATGAATGCTCCAAATTAAAATAAGAAAATACAGTGCTAAAAATTGATTAGAATATAAATATAGAACTTGAGCAAATTAAAGCAGAAAATTATGTTCTTAGAAGAACCTTAACCACTACCTTATTTAATATTAAAACAAAGAAAGATATAGGAAACCAAAAAAAGAAAATTCATAAAAGAAAACTAGAACCCAAATAGAATATGATTTGGATTCCTAAAACAGTTGCTAAAGTTGTAAATGCAATTATATATCCAGAAAATAGATTAGTAGCATCTAAAAACAATGGTTGCCAAAATATTCTGCTACTATCCCACCTAGACCCATTCCTAAATGGGTATCAAAAGTTATAGCTTAATTTAATTACTGCAGGTGTATTTGAGAGCCATAGAGAATAGCAAGTGGTACATTGATAGTAGTTGCTCAAGACCCATGACAGGAGAAAAGGAGTTGTTCACAGAACTTAAAGCTAAAAATGTAGGAACAGTTTCCTTTGGGGATAATGGAAAAGGTAGAGTGGTTGAAATTGGTAAAATTAGTCAACCTCCCTCTATTATAATTTCAAATATTCTACTAGTGGAAGGATTAAAACATAACCTTTTGAGTGCAAGTCAATTTTGTGATAACGGTTACAAAGTTGTATTTGAATCTCATACTTGTTCAATATTAGATAGTTCAAATTCAGTTGTAGTACTTGGAAAAAGACAAGAAAATGTATATTTGATGGATTTGAATGATATCCAAGTCAAATGTCTTGTTGTAAATGACAATGAACCTATGTTGTGGCATCGAATGCTAGGACATGCCGAAAAAAATCTAATTGAAAGATTATATAATAAAGATCTAGTTGTTGGCTTACCAAAATTCAAATTTGACAATAAGTTATATGATGCTTGCATGAAAGGCAAGCAACTAAAAGAATCATTCAAATCAAACAAAGAAGTATACACAACCAAACCCCTTTAGTTGCTAGATATAGATTTTATTGGACTAACAAGAATAAGAAGCTTTGGAGGGAAACATTACGCATATGTCATTATAGATGACTTTAGTAGATTTACCTGGGTAATGTTTCTAACATCTAAAGATGAAGATTTTTCATTATTTGAGGTATTTTCCAAACATGCATAGAATGAACAAAGCTCTCATATAGTTGACATAAGGAGTGATCATGGTGGAGAGTTTGAAAATCATAGATTCACTAAAGTCTATGAAAATAATGGAGTTCTTCAAACTTTATCTATACCAAGAAGACACAACAAAATGGAATAACTGAAAGGAAAAATAGATCTTTGCAAGATATGGCAAGGACAATGTTGAGTGAATACAGCTCACCCACAATATTTTTGGGCTAAAGCAATGAACACAGTGTGTGTTATATTATTAACAAAATCTTTGCTAGATCCATACTTAACAAAACTACATTTGAATTATACTATGGCAAGATGCCAAATATTTTATATTTTTATACTTTTGGTTGTAAGTGCTTTATTCTTAACAATGGCAAAGAAAACCATGGTAAATTTGAAAACAAATCTGATGAAGGCATCTTCCTTTGTTATTCCATTATTAGTAAGGCATTTAGAGTCTACAATCTGAAAGATAAGAGTGTAAAGGAATCTATTCATGTAAAGTTTGATGAAAGTACTAATTCCTATAAGAGGTCAAGTAATTTTGATATTGAGATAGGTGAACTAATAACTTTAGTTGAGAAAATGAAAATACAAGAAAAAGAAGGAGAACCTTCCCAATTAGAAACACAAATGGATGAAGAAGAAACAGACGATAGACCATCCATCAATGAGGTAAACAATGAAGGAAATAATATTTTTTCCAAAGATTCAAGATTCATGCATGATCACCCTAGAAATCAGATAATTAATGATATATATGACAAAGTTAGACCTAGATCTTCTTATCACTAAATATGTGACAATTTTGCTTTTATTTCTCAATTAGAACCAACTTGCATAGAATAAGCCTTAGAAGACAAAAACTGGATTTCAACTATGTAGTAAGAATTAGACCAATTCAAAAGAAATAATGTGTGGACTATTGTTCCAAGACTAAATCATCAATCTGCTATAAGAATTAAATGGGTCTTTAGGAACAAATTAGATGAATCTGGAATTATAGTAAGAAATAAAGCAAGATTAGTAGCAAAAGGGTACTATCAGGAGGAAGGTATTGATTTTGAAGAATCATATGCTCCTGTTGCAAGAATAGAAGTCATTAGAATGCTTCTTGCATTTGTATCCTTTATGAGTTTCAAGTTATATTAGATGGATATAAAGAGTGCATTCTTAAATAGATTTATTAATGTAGAAGTCTATGTAGAACAACCACCTAGGTTTGATAATCCTTATAACCAAGATCATGTATTCAAACTTAAAAAAGCCTTCTATGGTTTAAAATAAGTTCTCGGAGCCTAGTATGACAGGTTATGCAGATTTCTCATTGAGAAAGGTTTTGCAAGAGGCAAAGTTGGTACTACTCTCTTCATTAAGCTTGTAACAAAAGATATTCTTATATTTCAAGTATATGTTGATGATATAGTATTTGGTGCAACTAATAAAAATCTTTGCAAAGAATTTTCCAAGAAAATATAGGGAGAATTCAAAATGACCTTGATGGGTAAACTCAACTTCTTCTTGGGATTGCAAATTAAGCAAATGAAAGAAGGAATCTTCATTAACCAAGCCAAATACACAAAAGAATAACTAAAGAAATTCAACATTGAAAATGGGAATAGGTATGAAACACCAATGAGTGCATTAATAAAAATAGACAAAGATGTAAAAGGTAAGTTTATTTACCAAAACCCTTATAGAAGCATGATAGGATCTTTGCTATATTTAATTGCTAATAGACCTGACATAATGTTTAGTATATGCATGTGTGCTAGATTCAAATCAGAATCAAAAGAGTCACATCTTATTACTGTAAAAAGAATATTTAGATATCTTTTAGATACACCTAAACTTGGATTATGGCATCCAAATGTTTAGATTTTAATTTAATAGGTTTCTCATATGCATATTTTGCTTGGTATAAAGTAGATATAAAGAATACCTCAGGATCTTGTCAATTTCTAGGAATCATTATGATCTCATGGTTCTCTAAGAAATAAACATCAGTTGCATTATTAACTACTGAGGCTAAATATGTAGCATCAGGTAGTTGCTGTGCACAAATCCTATAAATAAAACAACAATTAAATGATTTTGGCCTTAACTTTATTGACATACTTATCTGATGTGATAACACTAGTTCTATAAATTTGACAAAGAATCCAATTTTACATTCTAGAACTAAGCATATAGAAATCAAGCATCATTTTATTAGGGACTATGTTCAAAACCATGCCATTTGCTTAGAATTTATCCCAACAGAATATCAGCTAGTCGATATTTTTATAAAACCACTACCAAAAGAAAGATTTAACATAATAAGAAGAGAACTAGGCATTCTAGATCCTAATGCATAAAATGCTTAATTTATCAAACAAAATGGCCATTTTATGTTGTCATCTGTGTACAACATAAAATGAAATATATTGCAACCTTTCATTTTCCAAGAAATGAATTAATACATAATTAATTATCTATCTTGGTAATGATTCCTAAATAAACATGAATTAATAATTAATATATAAACTTAAAATACAAAACTCCAAAAATCCATTTTATAAAGTTTCAGAATTAAGTCAATCTTTATACTTCATAGTCTCCAAAGCGCACTTTAGAGCCTCTCAAGGATAAAATAAAAGTCTCCAAAGTAAATGTTTTGGAATATTTGAAAATCCAAATCGAATCGTTGCTTCCGAAGGATATCTTTTAGAGCATCCAAAATCATAACACAATAGTGTTTTGGAGAATATTTAAATCAAATGACCAAATCCAAAATCACTCAATTCATTTAAGTGCTTGAAACTTCTCCAAAAACCTAAACCCTTCTTCTCTGAACTCCCAAAACCCCTCTTTAAGAGAAGACTCTCCATCTTCCTGCTCATTTTAAAACTCATTCTCAACTCTGTCTGTCTCCCTCCCTACCTTCTCTAACATCTCTCCCAGAAATCTCAATTTCTTTTCCAAAACCTAGAATTCTCTGTCAAAATGGCAAGAACAAAAGGAGCAGAAAGTAAAAGAAAGGAAAGAGATGATTCTCCACAAAGAAGAAGAACCAAAAAGGTAAGACGAGAAGTTGATACGCTTGAGGTAATCTTTCTGAATAGTTCATCTAACTACTCTAGATTTACAAAAAGATATGATGATATAAGAATAATAAAAGGAAAAATATTCAATTTTGAATCCTTCGGTATGCAATTAGAAGTGTCTAAATGGTTGAAATACCAAGGTTGGATTGCATATGTAAGTTAAAGAGATAATCTATATCCTAGACTTGTAAGATCACTAATTTGTAATCTCAATACTAGGACAAAAAAAATCATAGATAGGAGAAACAGAAATTGAACTATCCATAGAGAGTTTAAGAAATTATTTCAATTTCTCTGAAGAACAAGAAGAAGAGATTGTGTGGCCTTTTAGAGCAATATAGTTCTCAGATTTAGCAGAAATCGAGATAGATGAAAAGGAAAATTATCTGCATGCTAGTCACTTGAATGCAAATCTCAAGCTAGCATATCTTATTATTATGAACAATGTGTACCCTAGAAGAGGAGCTACTAGTGATGTATTTGAGAAAGATGCCAGAATTATATGGGCATTGAAGAATAGAAGAAAACTGAATCTAGCCAGACCAATGATAGATCACATTTACTTGATCGAGAGAACCACAAGGTTTCCCTTACCTTATGGAATGGCTCTGACCAAGTTGATGAGGGAAGCGGGAGTAGATTTCTCAAACGAAAATGAAGAGCTTTCAAGAAACACAAACACATTGGATGAAAAGTCTCTGAAAAGAATGGACTTTAAGCCAACTACATAGGGTTGGATCACTGAAAAACCATGAAGAGCAACTCAATTAAAGGGATCCAAACTTGATGAAAGTTCAGAAAAAGGAAATGTCATAGAACAAATTATTATACGAAGGAAAGAAATCTCCTTACATGAAGAAGAAGAAGAAAGAACAGAAAGACAAGATTTCATGAGTCCACCAGTAGAAACGAGCGAGGAATTCTCCAGCAGAGAAGTTTAATAAGAAGCTGAGAGAATAGAAGAAGTTCTAAGAGAGGAACAAAGAACTATCATAGAAGAAGTCATGGAGGAAATTTTGAGAGAAAATATATTTGAAGAAACTACAACAGCAACCATGCCATCAAAAACTCCTATAAGATCCCCTTCACCCATTAGACACACTCATACTCATCAATCATCCACCTTATCAATTCCCACTATACAACCTATCTCAAAGAACCTAGAGGATAGAATAACAATGATTGACCACCACATGTCCACTCTAGCTCTCCAAATGAATAGGATGGATCATAATCTTTCCACCACCATGTCATTTATGATCCTGAGAGCTAATAAGATTGACCAGAGACTTGATTCTCTACAAGCTCTAGTAGAATCATTCAGAGGTCAAGCCTATCATCCTCATTTCTCTTCACTTCCAACTCCCTTTCCATCACCTCCACATCATTTTTCTCTAGTTAGAACCAACTCCCCAATAATAGTAATGTCTTGTCCTTCACACTCACCTCCTCATCCATCATCATCTTTTGTCACTCCAGAGGTTGCTCAACCTGTGAGCCAACCTACTAACATCACTTCCTCCACCCCTCCAATATAGCCACCATCATTAATTCCACCAAATGGAGCCCCATCATTGCCAGAGGATTATCTTACCAATCCTCATAGAGCTATTGTTAGACATGGGAAATATCCCATCATAGTGCCTTTACTTAAAAGTTTTTTTTCTTCCTCCAGGAGCATCCATCTTTTTTTACTAGACCTGGATGGATCTCATTAGATTTGGGGAAGTAATCTATGAATGAATTGAGGATGTTCCACCAAAATGGGATAACCCTCTACTTGCTCCACCAAATTTCAGACCTCCTCTAGAATGGTTGTATCCTCCTCCCACTCCTCCACAAACTCCACCACAAAGTCCTCCCTCTCAAAAGATAGTTGTTGATGATAATCCTAATTTTCTCCTTTGTGTATTCAATCCAATCAAGATGACGTATTCAGAGTTTCAAACTAGGTTAGAAATTAGCTCTGAAGTTGTTAGGATGTTCCTTTCACAACTAATTCATCTATCTCCTCTGCGATATCCATTTTCTAAACTTGAGGATCCTCACACTTTCTATAGGATTCAACTTCTTCCAAATCCTCCACTAACTCCCAAGAACCATAACATTAACATTCTTGCTAGAGAGTTAATTCTTCAAATTTACTTTGAGAAACTTCTTCAGATGCTTCTAATGTCAAAACCTCTTAGAAAAGAGTTTTCATCTCCCTCAGGTCCTCATAAACTCTTTATTCTCACTAAGGAAGAATTCACTTTCTACAACAATGCCAACCTAGAGGCCATTGCTAACAATCTCCCTCTCCCATATCCTCCGCTTTCAGATCCTTCCATCTAAGACAAGATAAGGTAGACACAGCCTCAACCATCTTCCTCTAATGGGCCAATTCCACTCTCTTCTTCCAAAGCCAAAAATCCTAGAAAACCACCTTCTTCTGCTACTAAAACCCCAAAATAAAAAACAACCAGAAAATAACCTTTTGTCCCAACACCATTACCTTCTACTCTCTCATCTCTGCCATCCAGTTCTGAACCTAAGAGGAAGCCAAGAATTCTACCTCCCAAATAATACAAAATGGTTCTTCTTGAAAGAATAATCATGTACTATCAGAAGTATACAACTAGGATAAATACAAACATAGAAAATCTCTTAAAAGGGATTCTTGCAGTCTTTCCTAAATTGCTAGATCCAAAGTTTTGAGAAAGAATTGATTTTATCTATGTATCAAACTATGAAATTACAGCTTATACACATGAACCTCCTGTAGCAGTTTCAAAGGATCCATCTTTCATACCATCTCCTCCAACAAAAAGACCTAGAACATCCAAGCGCTCTGCTAAACCATCATCCTCTCCACCCAAGCCACCTCTTCCACCTCTCAAAGATATCTTTCTCAAGACTTACCAGAGAAAACCCAAACCACCAAAATAATATTGTTGCCTTTCACATTTTTTTATCTAATGTAACTTTTGATTGAACATTTTTGAAATTTCTCTTATGTATATACATTGTATCTAAAATTTTTTGATCAATGACCAGTTCAATATATATGCATTTTTTCATAAATACTGCTTGTTTCAACCTTTTTGATCATAACAAAAAGGGGAAGAAAAAGTGAATGTATAAACTGATATAAAGTGAAGTATAAACTGATATGTATGAAAATTTCTTCTATATGAAATATAATTAAAATATTATGCATCCACTTAAGGGGAGCTGCACTAAATTAGTTAAAAGAAGCCTTAACCAATGAATATGATGAGGATATGGCAATGATAATAAAAAGATTCAGAAATATGCTCAAGAAGAAAAGATTTGAAAACAATTCCAAGAACTTCAAAAGTAAAAACAAGAAAAAGGAAGTTCCAATTTTTTACAATTACAGCAAGCTTAGGCATATGAAATTTGATTGCCTAAAACCAGATAAAAGTAAGGAGACAAGAAGAAAAGGTGTAACTACTACTTTTACAAAAAGAATATTTCTAATAGCAGGAAATTTGAAAAGAAGAAGAAAGCTATGGCTGCATGGAAAATGCTAGAAAACATGATGCAAGAAAGCTTGAGTGAAGAAGAAGAAGAAAATGAAGCTCAATTTAGCTCACTCATCTCTAAAGAAAAAGATCAGGAAGAGCATCATACAGGAATAGGCTTTATGGCCATCCACAATGATGAGGTCAATTCAAAATCTGAAATTTTTGATATTGAAGATTACTAGAAGAACTATATTCATATTTTGTAAATATTAAAAGCTAAACATAAGAAAACTAAAAGAGAACTTGAAAGAACTATTAATGAATGATCCAAATTAAGATAAGAAAATATATTACTCAAAACTGATCAAAATATAAATATAGAACTTGAGCAAATCAAAGCAGAAAATCATGCTCTTAGAAGAACCTTAACTACTACCTTATTTAAACTTAAAATAAAGAAAGACATAGGAAACCAAAGAAAGAAAAATCACAAAAGAAAATTAGAACCCAAACAGAATATGATTTGGATTCCTAAAATAGTAGCTAAAGTTATAAATGTAACGATATATCTAGAAAACATATTAGTAGTATCTAAAAAATAATGGGTATCAAAATATTCTGCTACTAATCCACCTAGACTCTTTCCTAAATGGGCACCAAAAGTTATACCATAATTTTACTATTGCAGGTATATTTGAGAGCCACAGAGAATAACAAGTAGTACATTGGTAGTAGTTGCTCAAGACACATGATAGGAGAAAGGGAGTTGTTCACAGAACTAAAGGCTAAAAATGGAGGAACAGTTACCTTCGGAGATAATGGAAAAGGTAAGAGTGGTTGGAATTTGTAAAATTGGCCAATCTCCCTCTATTACAATTTCAAATGTTTCACTAGTAGAATAATTAAAACACAATCTTTTAAGTATAATTCAATTTTGTGATAATGATTACAAAGTTGTGTTTGAATCTCATACTTGCTTAATATTAGATAGTTCAAATTCAGTTGTAGTACTTGAAAAAAGACATGGAAATGTATATTTGGTGGATTTAAATGAAATGCAAGTCAAATATCTTGTTGTAAATAGCAATACACCCATGTTGTTGCATACAAGGCCAGGACATGTCAACAAAAATCTAATTGAAAGATTATATAATAAAGATTTAGTTGTTGGCTTACCAAAACTCAAATTTGATAATAAGTTGTGTGATGCTTGCATGAAAGGCAAGCAAGTAAAAGAATCATTTAAGTCAAACAAAGAAGTATACACAACCAAACCCCTTCTATTGCTACATACGGATTTAGTTGGACCAACAAGAACAAGAAGCCTTGTAGGGAAACATTACACATATGTCATTGTAGATGACTTTAGTAGATTCACCTGGGTAATGTTTCTAAAATCCAAAGATGAAAATTTTTCATTCTTTGAGGTATTTTCCAAATGTGTACAGAATGAACAAAGCTCTCATATAGTTGACATGAGGAGTGATCATGGTTGAGAGTTTAAAAATCATAGATTCACTAATTTCTGTGAAAATAATAGAACTTTTTAAACTTCCTCTACACCAAGAACACCCTAACAAAATGGAGTAGCTAAAAGGAAAAACAAATCCTTGTAAGAGATGTCAAGGACAATGTTGAGTGAATATAGCCACCCACAGTATTTTTGGGCTGAAGTAATGAACATGGCATGTTATGTTATTAATAAAATCTTTGCTGGATCTATACTCAAGAAAATTTCATTTGAATTATATTATGGCAAGAAACCAAATATTTCATATTTTCATACTTTTGGTTGTAAGTGCTTTATTCTTAATAGTGGTAAAGAAAACCATGATAAATTTGAAAACAAATCTAATGAAGGCATTTTTCTTGGTTATTCCATTGTTAGTAAGGCATTTAGAGTCTACAAACTGAAAAATAAGACTATAGAGGAATCTATTCATGTAACGTTTGATAAAAATACTAATTCCTCTAGAAGCATAAGTGACTTTGATGATGAGATAGTAGAATTAACAACATTAGTTGAGAAAATGAAAATATAAGACAAAGAAAGCAAAAATTCCCAATCAGAAACATAGATGGATGAAGAAGAAAAGGATGATGGACCATCCATCAGTGAGGTAAATATTGAAGGTAACAATACTTTTCCTAAAGATGGAGATTCATGCATGATCACCCTGAAAGTCAAATTATTGATGATGCATATGATAAAGTTAAAACTAAATCTTCTTATCACCAAATATGTCATAATTTTGCTATTATTTCTCAATTAGAACTAACTTGCATAGAATAGGCTTTAGAAGATGAAAACTGGATTTCTGCTATACAAAAAGAATTAGACCAATTAAAAATAATAATATGTAGAATATTATTCCAAAACCAAATCATCAAACTACTATAGGAACTAAATGGGTCTTTAGGAACAAATTAGATGATTGTAGAATTATAGTAAGAAATAAAGCAAGATTGGTAGTAAAAGGGTACTACCAGGAGGAAGGTATTAATTTTGAAGAAGCATATGCTCCTGTTGAAAAAATTGAAGCCATTAGAATGCTTTTTGCATTTGCATCCTATATGAACTTCAAGTTATATCAAATGGATGCAAAGAGTATATTCTTAAATGGATTTATTAATGAAGAAGTCTATGTAGAACAACCACTTAGGTTTGATAATCCTTATCACCCAAATCATGTGTTCGAACTAAAAAAAGCCCTCTATGGTTCAAAATAGGCTCCTAGGGCCTGATATGAAAGGTTATGCAAAATTCTCATTAAGAAAGTTTTTTCAAGAAACAAAGTTGACACTACTCTCTTCATTAAACATGCAACAAAATATATTTTTATAGTTCAAGTTTATGTTGATGATATAGTATTTGGTGCAACTAATGAAAATCTTTGCAAAGAATTTTCCAAGACAATGCAGAGAGAATTTGAAATGAGTTTGATAGGTGAACTCAACTTCTTCTTGGGACTACAAATTAAGTAGATGAAAGAAGAAATTTTCATTCACTATGGTAAATAAACAAAATAACTAATAAAGAAGTTCAACATTGCAGATGGGAAAAGGTATAGAACACTAATGAGTACATCAATAAAAATGAACACAGTTGAAAAAGATAAGTCTATTTGACAAAAACTTTATAGAAGCATGATAGGATCTCTACTATATTTAACTACTAGTAGACTTGACATAATGTTTAGTTTATGCATGTGTGCTAGATTCCAATTAGATCCAAAAGAGTCACATTTTATTGCTATAAAAAGAATATTTAGATATCTTTTAGATACACTTAATTTTGGATTATGCCATCCGAAAGGTTCAGATTTTAATTTAATAGGTTACTCCAAAAGCAGATTTTACTGGATACAAAGTAAATAAAAAGAGTACCTTAGGATCTTGCCAAATTCTAGGAAGCATGATTATTTCATGGTTCTTTAAGAAAAAAACATTAGTAGCATTATCAGCTGCTTAGTTTGAATATCTACCAATAGGCAGTTGTTGTGCACAGATCCTATGGATGAAACAACAATTACAAGATTTTGGCTTTAACTTTGTTGATATACCTATCAGATGTGACAATACTAGTGCTATAAATCTAATCAAGAATCCAGTTCTACATTCTAGAACTAATCATATAGAAATCAGGCATCATTGTATTGGGGACTATGTTCAAAACCATAACATTTTCTTAGAATTTGTCCCAGCAGAAAATCGGTTAGCAGATATTTTACAAAATTACTACCAAAAGAAAGATTTAACATAATAAGAAGAGAACTAGGCATTCTAGATCTAAAGGCATAAAATGCTTAATTTATCAAATAAATTAGCTATTTTGTTTTCTCATCTATGTAAACATAAAATGAAATACATTGTAACCTTTCATTTTCCAAGAAATGTATAAATGGATATTTAATTATCTATCTTGGTAATGATTCCTAAATGAACATGTATTAATGGGTAAAAAGGATAATTAACATGTAAATCTTAAAATCCAAAACTAAAAAAAAACCTATTTTATAAAATTTTGGATTTAAGTCAAATTTTATTCTTCTTAGCCTCTGAAATTCACTTCAAAGCCTCCAAAAGCCCAAACAAAAGCCTCCGAAGTGATACATCAGAGCATCCGAAAATCCCAAATCGAATTGCTGGCTCCGAAGGACCTCTTTTGGAGCATCCAAAGCCAAAACATATAAGTGTTTCAGAGTAATTTTAAACCAAAAAGTAAAATCAGAAAGCACTCAATCCATTTAAGTGCTTGAAACCTCTCTGAAAATTGAAACTCTTCTTGTCTAAAGTCTCAATACCTCCCTTTTAGAGAAGACTCTTCATCTTCCTGCTCTTTTCGAATCTATATCTCAAATCTCACTATCTCTTTTCCTTCCTTCTCAACATCTCATCTAGAAACTCCCATTTTCATTCAAAACCCTAGCTTTCTATATCGAAATAGCAAGAACCAAAGCAGTAAAAAGCAAAAGAAAGGAAAGAAATGATTCTCCACAAAGAAGAGGAACCAAAAAGGCCAGATGAGAAGTTGATACACTTGAGGTAATCTTTCCAAATAGTTCATCTGACTACTCCAGATTTTCAGAAAGATATAAGTATAGAAGAATAGTAAAAGGAACAATCTTCAATTTTGAAGCCTTTGGTATGCAATTAGAAGTATCTGAATAGTTAAGATACCAACATTGAAATGAATATGCGAGTTACAGAGATAATTTATATCCTAGAATTCTAAGGGCACTTATCTGTAATCTCAACACAATGACAAAAAAATCATGGATAGGAGAAACAAAGATTGAATTATCCATAAAGAGTTTAAAAAATTTTTTAAATCTCTCTAATGAAGAAGAAAAGATAGTATGGCCTTCCAGAGCAAAACTCTTCTCGAATTTAGCATAAATAGAAATAGATGAGAAGAAAAATTATCTTCATGTAATCATTTGAATGTGAATCTTAAGCTAGCATATTTAATTGTTATGAACAATGTTTATCCAAGAATTGGTGATGTGTATGAAAAAGATGCTAGAATTATGCGGGTATTGAAGAATAGGAGAAAAATGAATCTAGCTAAATTAATGCTAGATCACATTTACTTGATCAAGAGCACCATAAGATTTCCCCTACCTTATGGAATGACCCTGACAAAATTGATGAGGGAAGCAGGAGTAAACTTTTCAAATTAGAATGAAGAACTTCCAAGAAATATGAACACATTGGATGAGAAGACTCTAAAAAGGATGGGCTTTAAGCCAACAACACAAGCTTGGATCACTAAAAAACCAAGAAGAATAACTTAATTAAAGGGATCCAAACCTAATGGAAGAACAAATAGGGGAGATGTCACAAAATAGGTCATAGAACCAAGGCAAGAGCTCTCCTCACATGAAGAAGAAGAGGAAGAAAGAACAGAAAGATAAGAATTCATGAGTCCACCAGTAGAAGCAAGAGAAGAATTCTCAAAGATACTTCGGAACCAACAAGAAAGTTTCAGAGTCATCATAACAAGTTTCAAAAACAAAAGACAAGTTTTGGAGTCGACAAAGCACACTTTGGAGCCAAAAAGAAAGCTTTGGAATCATCACAGTATGTTTAGGAGTCGTCATGGAAGTTTTGGAGTTGTCATAGTACACTTAGGAATCAACAAGACATACTTCGAAGTTAATCAGGCAAGCTTCAAAGTTATGAAGCTACACTTCGAGTTAATCAGACACATTTCGAAGTAAATCAAATAGGCTTCAGAGTCATGAAGACATAATTCAGAATTGTGGAGGTACACTTCGAAATCAATCAAACCTACTTCGGAGATATTAAAATATGCTTTAGAGTCAGCAAAAAAAATTCAAAGACAACAACCTTACTTTAAAGTCTTCAAAAAATTCAGAGTTAGCAAGCAAACTTTGGAGTTGTCGAACTGTACTTCGGAGTCACCCTTTTCTGAAGCATCAAAAGTTTGGAATATCCAAACTCTTCTCTGTAAAGATCTGTGGCAAATAAGAAGGTTTACCATCATTTTGGAAAATCAATCAGAGTATCCAAAATCATTAAAAGGATATGGTTTTTCATTCATCACTTTAGAGTAACCGAAGAAGCTACTTCGGAGCATTTGATACTCATGTGAACATTAAGAAAAGTCAGCAACAAAGTTACAAATCAATACCAGATTACTGCAAAGTTAGACATCAGACAAAATGTAAGGTGAAGAAAAATATTTTTGAACGTTTGAAAGTCTGCCACAATTAGCAATGGAAAAATCTCTCTCAGCTTATGAAAGAGGTGTTTAGATGTAAAAGAAAAGAAATATATTAAAAAAACATATTGAATATACAAAAATACAAAGAAGCCAAAGTTTCAAGCATTCAAAATCTTTCTTCAAAGTTTTACTCCAATGGCTACAACTTTGTCGGAGCTCTTAAAGTCTAGATCGCTTCTCAATCAAGGAGTTTGAAGCTTTTACTCATATTACTTATTCATTTACTTAAAGTTCTGAATTTATGTACAAATCTGCCTAAGTAAAAGGCATTAATATTTACATTATTTTTTAGTATTTGGTAATAGAAATAGAGTGCTTGGTGTTTATATATTGAGATAAGCAAGTAGGAAACTTGCTGAAAGGATATAAGTTTGTTGGTGAGCATTGAAAACTAACAAGTTGTAAAAGTTTTTAGTTAGCTTGAAAAACCAATAAGTTAGTTGGTGAGCTTGTGGAAAAATCAATGTGTATTTGATCAGGTTGATCAAAGAGTTAGTGGAATCTAAGATCAGTAGAGGAAACTAACTCAGAGAAGTGGAGTAGGAACCCAGGAAGGGCTGAACTACTATAAAACTCTTGTGCTGTGGATTGTGCAATCTGTTCTATTTATTCATTCAGCACTTTGATTATTTGATTTGGCAAAAAGTTTTAAAAGCTCAATTCACCCTCCTCTTAAGCTTCCATTATGTAAGGGACCAATAGTTACAGGGATTGATTGTAGTGGAGGTGAAGGATTTTTCTAAGGAGAAGAGTGTTGAGCATTCCATGGAGGAGGATAGACAATAGGAGGGGGTTTAGATGATGGTTGTTTTGTTTGTTGAGGTGAGTTAGAAGGTTTCTTGGAAGTGGAATTTATGGACTTGAGAATTTTAGTATTTGGGATAGTTAATTTAGAAATGGAGGATGCTGAGTTAAAGGAGGATGAAGTGGACTTAGATAGTTGAAGAGATTTCTATGGAAGAATGGCAACAATGGGGGAAGTTGGAAGTGGAGAAGTGTGTGATGTGAGATAAAGAGAAGAGGGAGCATCTGAGGGATGAGTAGACTTGATGGGTGAGGCAAGTCTAGGCTCATGAACAATAAAGGATGGTGAGGAATGAATAGATGGAGCATGGTGAGAATGGTGTGAATGATGAGATTGAGGGTATCTCAGGGGTGAAGAGGATTTGAGATCATAGACAGGTGATGATGGAGAAGTGGATTGAATAGGCTTGGATTGACTTTTAATAGATTCAAACAAGGTGGTTAGAGTATCTAGCTTTTGACACACTGAATCCATCTTAACATTAAGAATCGAAATAGATGCTTCAATATTTTTTAGCCTGCCCTCAAAGTTTTGGGAAGTGAAAAGTGAGGGTCTGATTGGAGAGGGAAATGTTATTACCTATGCTGCTTCTACTGTTGTATCTGTTGTAGTTGCTTATGTTCCTACTGCCTGAGCTTCATTTCTCAAGTTATTATCTTCTCTCATATTTACACTTTCTATTCTTATTTCATATACTCTTGCTATTATTTTTCTCAATTTAGCAATGACTTCTTCTTATTCTTCTCTCAGTTCTACTATCATTTCTTATACTCTATCAGTGAGAATTAGTTTTAGATTTTTCCATACAATCATTTCCCTTATTTCCTTAGGTATAGCAGGCATTTTTGTTTATCTTCTTTCTCCTTTTACTCCTTCAATTCTTGCTATTTTAGATGGCTTGGTCCTCTTAGGACCAATTTTCTTCAAGCTCACTTCATTCATTATGTTTGAATTCTTAAATTCTTCTCCTTCTTTAGCTAACAAATCTATTCCTTCTCTCATGAGGAATCTTGTCAGAATCATTCCATAAGGAAGATGGATTCTTTTAGTTATCTTGATTTGATATAGATGATTTGAAATTAACTTTGCTAGGTTTATTTTCTTTCCATTCTTTAGTGCCCATAACATTCTGGTATCTTTCTCAGAAATATTATCTCTACCTTCCATTTTTGGAAAGATAGTATTGATGAGCAAAATGTGGGCTATTCTGAGATTTATATCCAAATAGCTGAGATGTAAACTCTTTACTTCATCTTTAATTTCTATTCTAGCTAAATTTGAAAATAGCTATTTTTTGGATTCAAGCCCAATCCTTTTTCTTCTCTTTCAACTATAGGAAGATTCATATACTCCCTTATACTTCTAGGAGATAAGTCTATTACTTTGTCTCTTTTCCATGATTTCATCAAATTTGAATCATAGTTGTAGAATAATACTTGTATCATTCTCTTATAGAATATCTCACTGCAACTCATAAAATCGATCCAACGTTGGATTTTTATCCATCTATATATTTCGATGTTCAAGTCACTTTCACTGGGTTTCTTGAAGTCAAAATTCTTCGCTTCACTACCTTTTCCCTTTGATATATATTCATAAAACTATTTTAGGTTGATCTATTATTATGGAAAATTACCTCTAACAGATGATTATCGTTCAACCTTCTTCTCTATGATGGAAATGCTTCTTCTTCTTGTTCCCCTCTTCTCTTCTTCTTCTTCTTCTTCTTCCTGACTCCACCGATGCTGATGCCACTACTATGCTCGACTTAATCATTTCAGTCATGTTGTAGAAGTTTGGATTTTAGGGCTTTGGATTAGGATGAAGAAGAAATGAATTTGGGAATTTTTTAGAGCAGAGTTATGGTGGAATTTGGAAGAACAATGTTACGGGATGTCGAACCATCTTCTTGGTGGATTGGATTTTGGACATAGGAAATAGGAGTGAAAGATAATGTTAGTGTGTATAGAATGAATTCCTGAAGAGATTTCACTATTTACTTTAGGGTTTTATGGAGTTTCAAACTTAGAGGTAGATTTTGGACATAGATTGAATTGTTAAGCAGTTTGAAATTCCAACAATGGACAGTATGAGTTTTGCTATAGTGTTCATCGGGGACAAGGTACTGAGGAAGAAATAACGTAAATGGAATGACATGACCGGAATTGGTCGCCTTTGGAAAATACCAAAGGATTTTCCACTATTATTAATTTT
>JAYJMB010066634.1:0-25058 GCA_036873735.1 Pouteria campechiana
ACTACCCCACCTTAAAAGTGGGTAGGTCGAGGTGAAACTCAGGGCAAATGCCCACCGTCGCGCCTTGAAAAGCAGGGCGTGACATACTTGCACTTACCTTTTCTTTTATTTTTATTTTTGAAAGAACTTGGTATTTCATCGTGTCTTCAACTTGTTTCTTTAGACCAAGTATTCTTTCTCTTTCTTCTTCTTCAGGAGTTTATTTTCTCCTTTCTTAGATTTCCTACACTCATCTTAGTTTTAACGATAACGCTAATAGTGTGTGAGTACAAAGTGTTTTTGTCCCATAATAATTTATCTTTGGCTTGTCTAAAGATTTCTCATATTAATCTATAAGCCAAGACATCCTTGTAAATGGTGGGACAGAAAGCATATAGTGAGTTTTAAACATTTCTAGCTCTACTCTTTTTTCATCCTCACATAAGCCAATACAGATAATTTTTCATAAATGAAAATCATTTGGCCATAAGAATGATTTCCAATCTCCTTTTCCATTATATCCAGTTTAATCTATCAAAAATTTGGAAGAAGGGAGATGGACTATTCTTTAAAGAACAAAGAGGATGACATTGTTGGGTAAGCCAAATGTATCACTAGAATAGTTTATCCAGCCCACTCTAATACCACTTGTAGAATGCCCATAGGACGGCTTAACCCAAGAGGGGAGTGGTGAATTGGGTAAATAAAAATTCATTGCTTAACCCTTGTTAAATTATTTCCCTCTTTCCATGATTGTGTGTGGTGTGGCATATGATGAATAAAAGTAATAATAAAATATATAAAGAGTAAAACAAATAAACAAACACACACATACACACACAGACAAGAAGAATTTAATAGTTGTTTAGGACCCCATCCCTACATCAACTCTTCCAAGGACACCAACTCATTATGCCTTGGGTTCCACTATATCCCTTACAATGGAATACATAAGTTTCCTCGACACTTCTTCTAAATTTTAGCTTTAGGGGGAATGAACAAGTCTCCCCGACACTTCTTCCGGATTCCAGCTCCAGGGGGCATAAATACAAGTGTCCCCAACACTCTTCTGGTTTTATGAGTTCACTAGGAAACTCACTTGTTTCAAAGATCATAGGTAAACTTGGTAGTTTTCTTGAGCTCACTATCAACTTATACAATGTGGTTTATCGAGTTCACTACAAACTCTCTAGTTTTTAGATTCACCAAAAAACTGACACTTTATAAAGTGTTACAATGAAGCAAAGGGGAAGATATGGTCTTTTTCAGCTCTATCATTACATGAAGATCTTCCCAAATGTAAATATAATGGCCATGAAGATAGGCAGATTGAAGCTCGTGAAAGATAAATGATGGTTTAAGCTCTTGGCCATGGGTGGAAGGATTTGCAAAAGATAAGGCTTATTTGAAATGGGTTCTTTCACCACCTCTAAATCATCCCACCTCTTAATCATTGAAGAAGATGGGATCCGTTGAATGCAGAGATGAGAGCAGCATTGAATAAGACCGTTTGAGTTTTCTACCGTTGAAGTCCTAGTCTTTCTTTTTTATCTTGAGCTACTGTAACACCAATCAGAGAGGAGGATGAGCTGTGATAAATGGTGACAGGTATAAGTCTGCATAATGATGGTACGAATGTAGATGCCTTTTGTGTGCTAATCACATAAACCGATTCTCCTTTGACACGTCATGACCTCTCTCTGTTAGCATTTGTCTACTATAAGTTGTAGATGAATTGTTCCAAGGTTTGTCTATGACATGAACTTGTAAAAGAATGATTTATCTATTAAGTAGCAGACGAATTTTGATGCAAATGAAGTTACACTGACTAATAGACAAACACTTCCTTGTTTGGCATAATTCCTCCAAAAGATTATCTATTGATCAATCCTTCCTGTATACGCTTTGTCTATTGAAGATAATAGACTAACTTTGAATGGTGCTAGCGCAGATGAGTTGATTGATTGACAAACAGTTTCCTTAATATGAACAGATGAAGTAAGATATGCTTCCTTAGTTTTTCATTGTCTGTTGGAGGTGACAGACGAAGTTTACTCAATCTTATACTAACAGACAAAGTGTGATTTTCTTCTTTTGTTCCTTGTTGTTTGTTGAAGGTGCCAAATGAAGCTAAATTCAACTTGCTCGAACAAATGAAGTATGGTGTTTGTTTGTTGTAAGCAATTGATGTGTGTTCTGCTTTGTCTTGGAGAGAATACTTTGCACATTGCATTTTTCTATCGTAAGTTATAGATGATCGTGCCTTTATCTGTTGTGCCCCATTTTCATCCAAGTAGGTCTTTCTCTGTTTAGCTTCGTCTATGCTCACTATGCAGCATTTACTTCAGCTTCTGCTTTAGCTAAACTTTGTCTATTATAACAGAAGACCTTTTGATCCAAAGATGAGGCAAAGTTCTATAGATTTTCTACACACTTTGAGTAACAGAAGGGGTTTATTCTAGTAACTTCCTCAGTTCTTCAATCTTGATTTATCTATCTTGGCCCAACTGAAGTTGCATTCCCTTCAATCAAGCCTTCTTATCCTCAGACAAATTTATTCTTTTGACATTGTTGGTCAGACAAAGTCTCTTTTCTCTTGCATGGTCGTCTGGGCGGCTACTTTTTTGTCTTTATTTATTTGTCTGCTAAGATGTTGATTTGCCTTTTCATTCTTGCACTTTGTCTTGGACAGACTAATCAAATATAAGTAGTCCAAATTTCTTGAATGCAATATAAGATCTCTGATCATGACTTTTTCTTTAACTTCTTATTTTGCATTTGTCTATTAATGTTTTCTCGTTGAGGCTAACAGACAATGCAAGCACATTGTAGCACATCTTCGAAGCCTTGTTTATCTCCTATCGTTTTTGTTCATGGAAGCTTTCTGTAACCTTTCTTATTGCTTGTCTTTTGATTTCTTCTTTTCTTTTTCTTCTTCCTCTTCTTCTTCTTCTTCTTCCATGAATTTTATCATTTTAGCTTCTTTGGAATGTAGCAAATAGTTGTGACAGTTTGTTGCAGATGATCATTATCCTGCTCTTGAACTTTTCTACACTTGCAATGTTGTTAGCTTTCACATATATAATATTAGAATGTAAACTATCCTCATGTGAATATAACATTTTATAGAACAAGGATAGTATACATTTCCATTTAGATGCATAATATCGAATTTTGAAAAATTATGGTGCTTAGTGTGTTTTAATCAAATTTATGCAATAAAGAATAATTAATGTTATGCACACCATTAATTGAGGGATGTATGCTTGTTTAATTAATCATTAATGTTTACTAATTCATAGTCATATACATATGGTCATTAAAGATTTAAGCATACAGGTTTCTTAATTTAATATAAGTTTTATTATCATCAAAATTATATATAATATATTCCCAACAAAACTTTAGGCATATTATTTTTGTTGGCTCCCATAGGATGGCTTAACCCAAGAGGGGAGGGGTGAATTGGTATATAAAAATTCATTACTTGACCCTTATTGGATCATTTCTCTCTTTTCATGCTTGTGTGTGGAGTGATATAAAGTGAATGATTAAATAGTAAAGTGTATGAAAGATAAAATAGGCAATCAAACACTCACACAAACAAGACTATTTTTATAGTGGTTCAAGAACCTCGTCTCTACATTCACTCTTCCAAGAGCACACAATCATTATACCTTGGGTTCCATTATATCCCATATAATGGAAATACAATAGTGCTCTCAGCACTCTTCTAGATTCCAGCTTTAGGGGGGCATAAACAAGTGTCCCCAACGCTCTTTTGGATTCTAGCTCCAGGGGGCATAAACAATGGTCTCAACACTTTTATGGTTCGGGAATCCCTACTTCCACTCTTTCAAGAGCACACACTCATTGTGCCTCAGGTTCCACTATATCCCATAAAATAGAAATACAAAAGTGCTCCCAACAATCTTCTAGATTCCAGCTCTAGGGGCGTAAACATTGTTCCCAATACTCTTCTAAATTCTAGCTCCAGGGGGCATAAACATAGTGCTCCTAGCACTCTTTTAGTTTTAACGAGCTCACCAAGAAACTCACTGATTTCAAAGGTCACCAGCAAACTTGATGGTTTTCCAAAGATCAAAACCAATCTCTAGTTTTCAGATTAACCAGAAAAATAATATACTTTACAAAGTATTACAATGAAGCACAGGGGAAGATATGATCATTTACAACTCTAACAACAAGAAGGATCTTCCTAAAATGTAAAAATAATGGTCATAAAGATTTATAGATTAAAGCTCATAAAGGATAGATGACGGTTTAAGCTCTTGGCCATCGGTGGAAGGATTTGCATAAGTTCAAGCATATTTGAAAAGCTTTCCTTCACCACCTTTCAATCATCCCACCTATTCTCCTTAAATTGCTTCTTCATAGTTTCAAACATTGGATGGGTTCCGTTTGAATGCAGAAACGAGAGCAGCATTTAATGAATGAGACCATTGAGCTTTCTACCATTGAAGTTTAGGCTTTTCTTATCTGTCTTGAGCTGCTGCATCGCCGTTCAGAGAGGAAAATGAGCTATGTCAAAAGGTTTCCTCTTTTGATTTGTCAAAGCTTGAGAAACCTACAACACAACTTGTTCCTGAAATGATGACTGAAATAAGTCTACACACTAAAAGAATAGTTGCATATGCTATTTAGATGCAAGTCACATGAATCAATTTTTCTCTAACTAGTTCAGGTCTCTCTCTATCTACATTTATTTGTCATAAGTTGCAAGTGGATTTTTCCATAGGTTTATCTGTCAGTTGAACCTTTGTAAGAGTGATTTGACTGTTGAATTGCAGATGAGGTCGAATTGACTAACAGACAAACTCGGCTTTGTCTGCCTAAATTCCTCTAGGAGATTAGTCTATTGGTTGATTCTTTGTGCATATACTTTATCTGTTGTAATTAATAAATGAACTTTGGATGGTGTAGATGAAGTCAAGCTGATCAATAGACAAATTCTCATGAATAGACGAAGTGTGATGTTCTTTTTTTGTTCCATATTTTTCTATTTGAGTTGACAGATGAAGTTTGCTTTGTCTTGCTCGGACAGACGAAGTATAGTATTCGTCTAATATAAGTAATAGATGAACTCTGCTCTTCTTTATCTTGGATAGAGTACTTTGCATGTCACATAGGTTTGTCTATTGTAAGTTATAGACGAACGTGCCATTGTCTGTTGAAGTCCTTTTTGTCTCAGTAGCTTTTTGTCTATTCAACTTCGTGTATGTTCATTGTGCAACTTCTAATTCTTCTTCCACTTTATCGAATGCTTTGTCTATACTAAGTAATAGATGAACTTTTGATCCACAGATGAAGTGAAGTTCTTCAATTGTTCTGCACTCTTCAAGCAATAGAAGGGGTTTGTTCTTGCAACTTCTTTCTTTCTTCAATCTTCACTTGTTTGTCTTGGCTTAGCTGAAGTTGCACTTCTTTATCTGTTCATATTACCTTTTTGTCCTTAGGCGAATCCATTCTTCTAACTTTGTTGATCAGACAAAGTTTTCTTCTCTTTGTGTATGATTGTCTGGGTGGCAATTTCTTTGTTCTTCTTTTGTCTGAGTATTTAATAAAGCTTCTTCTTCTTTCTTTATTTCAAAAAAACTTTGTTTGGTCAGTGTAGATAATTTGAATTTCTTGAACAACTTTATGCTCTTCGACCGTGGCTTCATCTTCAACTGCTTTTGTCTTGTGTTTGTCTGTGAAAATTTCTCATTGTGGTTAACAGACACCGCAAACTCGTTGTAGCACATCTTTGAAGCATTATTTTCTCCCTTGCTTTGTTCATCGAAGCTTCTCTTAAAAAATGCAGCCTTTCTTGCTGCTTGTCTTCAAAACTTCTATTTTCTTCTTCTTCTTCCACAATCTTCATTAGTTTAACCCCTTCTTAGAACATAGCAGATAGTTGTGGCAGTCTACTGGAGATGATTGTGATCCTGCACTTGGAGCTTTTCTGCACTTGCTATATTGTTAGCTTTCAGATTCATTAACATAATGTATTTTATCCTTATGTGATTTAATCATGTTGTAGAATAAGGATAATATACATATCTATTAAGCACATAATGTGAAAGCTTGAGTAAATATGGTGCTTAGTATTTTCAGCAAATTAAGGCATTAATGAATACTCAATAATATTAAACACACCATTAAGTAAGGGATGTGTGCATGCATAATTAAACATTATGTATTTATATTGATTAACATTTATTAGATCATGATTATGCATGAAATTGTTAGAAATTTAAGCATACATATGTTTTTACTTAACATAAGTTTTGTTATCATCAAAATCATATATAATAATACTGATAATTTTTAGGGCATATCTTTTTCACATTTCATTAATATCATGTTATTCCTATAACTAGCCTTATCATCAAGGCTTTATCATTTCTAATCCCACCATGATGCGCATTGCTCCCTCCCTATATCCCTAGCTATGAAGCCTGCTCCACGACTGTAATGCCTCACCCTCCTAGGTTGTTACTCCATTTTATACTACAAATCTACTATGATCATACCATGACTTTCCCATTTCTAGGGTGGGGTTGCTCTGATACCATTTTCTAATTTATCTATTTTTTATCAAAAATCGGACAGAGTCTCCCTTGAAAATAGGATTATCAGCCTAGGTACAAACATTCATCACATATTAGGATACATTTTCTTCATTATAATTCATAAAAGTAAGAAATTACACACTCTAATATTCCTCCATTCATCCACACAATATCCTTACAACTCCGTAGGCTCCTCTGGGACCGCAGCTGAATCATTATGGCAATGAAGGTGCTCCTCCACCATACAACTTCCAACCACACACTTACAACTATATAATGACATACCCTTACATTATAGTTATACAGAATTATCCATCTTAGATACACTTTATACATTATTGGACATATGCTAACACGATTTCAAAAATACACAAGATGAAAATTTTTAATTTAATACATTATCAAAATATAAATCCTCTATTGTACTTTCCTTACCAGACTTCTATTCTCATGGCTCGATTTTCCAGCTAAAAATATAAATAAAGAGTGAGTCCAGCCAAACTCAGTAAGTAGGTGTGAAATCATAAAATAATTAATAAAATGAGAGATCCATCTATATCCCAAGAACCAATCCACACATTTGCACACATATCAACCCATGTTATCCATGCATGATCATATCTAGGTCATTTCCAAAAATAAATAAATAACTAAATCTCGTCATTATACATCCAAACATATACATAACAAAACCATACTCATGTATAATCCACATTTCAGGATATTCTCATATCCCCACATTATATATTTGTATTTCCATACATCAAGATAACTATAATAACCACAAGTACAAGATATCCTCTATCCAACTAATTTATACGTTAAATAGGAAATGACATCAATACACAAGTCGCGTAACTTGGGATTTTTACCAATCCCACATCATTGATACAAACTCATTTTTATTTGTTAATCCTGGGATATTTACAATCCCACTCATATACACAATCAATCTTTGTACAATCATAGACAGTTATAACACCAAAACGAATATGGGATACCTATTCCATTGAATCATTATAACAAAACAGTCATAGGATACTTACTATCCCTTAATAGTCAGTACATCCAAAACATATATGCCCATTTAGCAGAGTGGGATAGATACTATTCTCATCCATTCAATCATTCATGCAAGCATACAAGTATATCTACTTATCTCATAATGATCTACTTCATAATCCACATCTTTTCAAACTCGACTTGTTTCCCCCATGCTAGTAAATCCTACACATATCACATGAATCCCCTATCTTATTTACATATGCATATACATAATCAATTCTTATTATTATAATGGAGCATAATGATCAGATTTTTCAGCCTAATGCATCTCATTGCTTTTACATAATTCCATTTTTGCCCTAACATAGTTATAGTAAATTATTCATAACTTCCTTATATTAATTCTAAATTTATTTATTTTTTTCTCCTTATTTAGATAATTTTAATTTTTACAACTTTTATGTTGAACAATTTTTCTAGTTCAACCTCTAAACTAGGTCGTTGGGCACCACAATTGACACCTTTTGCAGTGAATCAATTTTTAGGAACAATTTTAGTAATTTGGGCAAAACTCTCTCATATAATTTCCAAATTAAGTGATTATTATGTAATTTTGTATACAAGGTTATTTTATACAACTTGCATGTTATTCAGCTCACAATGGAGTCATGGGCTCCATAAGGTAACGCCTATTGATTTAGAGACTGTTACACAATTTTAACTCTAACTATCTTATATGAACTTAGACTTTAGTAGTTCTTATCTTGTCAGAAATATAATTTTAATATATAAAAAATTGATGTTGAACACTTTATTAAAATATATCAATATATGGGTCAACATTGGGATGCCATCATCATTATATGTAGTTTTAGGATGCACATTCTGGCAATGGGTGACTTTCAAGGTATTTATTTTCTGAATTTTTTAGGACATGTTAATGTTAGAATTTTTCTTATACATTTGTCATTTATTATATGAAAAGTAACCTTATATTTTTATATTCACAAAATTAATTGATTTTATTAGGTTTTAATCAACCTCAAGAGGGCTACTTGATAAGCATTTTAATGTCCTACATCAACACCTTGCTATCCATTTAATTTGCATTGACTTCATAAACTATTCGAACTATTTAGTTGTTATATTAGGAGGGTAATCAAACTTTAAACACCCTAATCATGGTCCCTAATTCTCTATTAAATTTTTCAGCAAACCCCCCTTGAATTAGGGTTAGAAATTCATTGAAAATTAATCAACTTTTGCATGAAATCTTTGCATAAACATATTTAACATCTAAAGTAGATTAAACCCATACCTTAATCCTTAATTTACCTTAGTGGGTTCCACTGTTCAGCAACAATTTTCCATTTTCAAGTGGCTGCCATTCCTTGCTCCAACAAAATCCCTATGCTATGGCTTACTAATCAAAGGTAATGAAGTTTCCAAGTGATCATTTGAAGTAAACTTGCATAAAAAGGGAGATTGGGAGGCTCAGGGAGATGCTCACACTGGAAGGGGGCTGAGCATGGCTTGCATGATGGGGAGAGAAGATAAACATTGCAAATGGAATTTTTTTTTTATAATGCATTTAGTATAGTAGTCCACCTCCCATGGTATTTAAATATCATGCACCCATTTTTGATTTTCAATTTCTCATGTGATCCTCATGTGTGGCACATGTAATTCATTCATTTGATAAATCACATATCCAAATTAATTTTTCATTCATTAGATATATTATTTCCATAATTTATTTATTTATTTCTTAAAAAAATTTAATTTTAACCAACATTTGCCAGAAATTATCGGTAACTCGGTATTCCAGCTTTCTACTTACAATTTTTGATTTTCTTCACCTTTTAATCATTGATTAACATGTATCCTTATCATACTTAAATTAATATGGGTATTCCATACATTTTTATAATTTTTCCATAATACAATTTAATATTTTTTCATATTTACACCTTCGGCATTCCACCGATTTAAATTCATTTTCTTTGTCAATTAAACCACTTATTTAAAACACTCTAGTGTACTCCCTACATCATCCTTATATTTATTTTAATTATCCACTCAATTTCATAACTTTTCATATTAATTTTCTCAAAATTTTAATTATATTCTAATATAATCCTTATAGAACTAGCAAAATCAAAATTTACATACCTGTAATTTTCAGGGCCTTACAACGATAGTCTCTTACTATCATCCATGGCACCCTGCTGTCATTGCTCCACAAGGATTATAGGTTAACCAACTTAGAGACCATGCCATCATATATTCATGCCACGTATGTAATTGTTTATTGATGTAATATTTTTGCTATCAAAACACTCTTATATTCATTCCACATAAACCATTAGCAATCCATCATTAATTCAATACAAATGCAATTCTAGGATAGGTTATAACTCATGATGATGAATATGGTCCATATATTCACGATGTACATGTTCTTATAATACAGACTCCTATTTAGCCTCACACATCAATTTACGGGTTACACATGCTCGAAAGTAACATTCCTTTTTTACACATACAACACTATTGTATCATTGCCAGGGCTAGCATTATGATTCTAGCATTCTCATATCAATTCATAAATACCATGATCAAATACATCACATTTTAAGTTTCATCACAATGCAATATGTACCCATGCCTCAAATGCATACTTCCTCATTACTAGCATATTAATATTCACCAACATTAAACATAAGCTTCCAATATCACAATAGCATATCATCCTTACTAAGATACATTCATCATTAACATATTTATGATCATGACTCACTAGGGATAACAACATAGTCCTCTTCCATCTCGAGCATTCAAAACATGACTAAAATTACCTTACATTAGCCTTTTAAATCCCTTAGGCTAATACTCTCCCATATTCCCATGGGTTAATAGACTTGTATTTAGCATGTAATTTCTGATCTCTTTCGAATAGCCATTGCCATTATGATTTTGGGACTCATCACATATCCTACCATTCTGGTATTAGAGAAACATAGCTCTGATATCATTCTGTCACACCCCGCCTAGGGACGTTTTACCATTCCTGTATAATTTTCCCATTTCAAAGGAAAATATTCTGCCAAAACCAATAGAGCCTAGCTTGAAATATAAGGTTATATGCCAGTACAAATATTTATCAATTAAAATTATAATTTCAATAACTATAAAGCAAGGACATAAACTCTAAATACACACCCACAACTATTGAGAACTGTCGTCACACCATGATGGCAATAGACATAACTAGAATAATACAAAACCATTCCCAATATCATATATCTTTATCACTATAACATGCTAATACATCTCACTATACGTTATTTGAAATCTTTTAAATACAAATATACAATTACACTATGGGATGAAAATCCTAGTTTATTTTATACCATAAGAAGGCATCTTCAAACATTACTCACTAACCCTAACCCATGGTTGGGCTCCATTACCTGACCTGCCAGCTAAAAAAATAAGAATAAGAAGGCATGAGTCCAAGCAAACTCAGTATGGAGGCTTAATAGAAAACAATAGTAAAATAGGAACAACATGTTCAAAGTCAGAACATGAATAAATACATCACAATGCAATCATGATAATATACTCATGAGGCTCAAGTTCTCATCATTCTAGTGTACGTTCTACACCATTCTATCATATTACACATCACAAATTGAACATAATATATCCAGTTTAGGTCACTCTAATACCTTATACCATAATACTACCATACAGGTACTTCATATCATAACTGTGTTATTCGGGCAGTTATCATGATTGCAATGCATTTCCCTAGATTAATACAAATTCATTCACATTATCATACTTAAATGAATATGACATGCCCAATGCTTATCATTATACTACACTTTATACATCACATTAAACTCTTAATTACAATCATACAAATAAATTATGGGATTACAATCTCAGTACATCATACCATAATAAAATATCTTCAACTCCTGCTCTTTAATTCCAACCCATTGTTGGAACTCTTTACTTGTCAGCTAAAAACATAGAATAAGAAGGGGTGAGTTTGGGTAACTCAGTAAGTAGGAAAAAATATAAAATAATAATAAACTAACAATCTCATGTTCTAACCTAGAACATGAATACAAATTAGTAAAGAATCATAGCATGAATATAAATATCCAGGAGGCTCAATTCCTCCTCACCTAGCAAAGGGGAAAACACTTAAGATCATTACATTAGCATCAACTTCATGGCAATCCATGAAGATGAGGCAACTTCTCAATCTAATCCTTCTTACCTTGAAGAAATGTTGAGTGAATTGTATCTAGACTTCAAGAATTTCAAAGCAAAATATATTGAAAATAAAAAAGGAGCTAAATAAAACTAAAGAAGAATGCTCCAAGTTATGTTTAGAAAACATCAAGCTCAAGAAAAATTAGAACGTTCAGAGCTTGATCAAGTCAAGGTAGAAAACATTACTTTAAAGAAGACCTTGACTAACACCTTATTAAAATTAAAAAATAGAGATGAAAGGTAGAAAATGTCAAAAGAAAAAGAACCACAATGTTAAAAGAAAACATGAGACTACACAAAAATAAATTTGGGTCCCAAAGTCAATTGCAACTAATGTAAATGCAACACATATTACAAATGTAAAATTAGTGGTACCCAAGAAGCAATGGGTACCAAAATTTTCTGCCACTAGCCTACTTGGAGTCATTCCCAATTGGGTACCAAAACTTAAAGTTGTGAGTGCTCCAACTTGTAAATCATTTATACATATCTATATTTTGATGATCAACAAACCCATGGAGGAATTAATGTGATAAATTATGAAAATTTGAAAAACACAAGTGCACTAAAGTGAGAGCAAGACTGTAGCCAAAAGTGAAGCTACCTGTGCTAATTGTTTGCAGCACAGTCGCCCGCACCTATCACTTGTGGTGTGTTAAGGAAAAGTGAAGTCCCTGGACATCTGCAGCCTATATCATAGCCACCTACAAGTAATGCCTGCAAATGCAACCAAAAGCTGGAGGTGCAACCATGTACAGCTTGTCCCATCTAGTGGAGTATTGTCGGCAAGCCCCAACTATCTGTAGGTGCTCATGGTGCATAGCCAATATCATAATTGCCTGCAATAATATTTGCAAATGGACAAAAACATGGGTTTGGGAGAAATCTAAGGTTCTGACCCTAGCTGCTTGCCACATTGCCTAGTCAATCATAGTCGATTACCTCAACTGCCTTCAATCCACCTACCGCTTCAACAGTAAAAAAATTTGAACATTCCCTCACATTTAATGCACTCCAACTACCCTCCAATGGCTCAATTTTAAATGCAATTATGAAGGAGTTAATTTGGGAATTTCTAAATTGTTGCAAGCATTAAGAGAGCATTAATCTTCATCTACTCAAAGCAACAAGCATTCAAAGCCTTTAACCCTTCAAAACTTCAAGAGTTCTTCATTAAAGGCTTTCAACTACATCTTGGGAAGTTGACACTGCTTTGAAAGCAAGCTCAATTCATCTTCAATGTCTTACCTTATGTTTTAATTGAAGCACTTCTTAAGTGTAACACTTTCCTCTTTCTATTTGTTTTTGTTATTTGCTATAGTTAGTATTGTAGGCCAAACTCAAGAAGAGTAATATTGATTGTTAGAGTGTGTCTCATAATTAATTTGCCAAGTTTATTCATGCCCCCTTGAACTGGAATCAAGACGAGTGTGGTTGCACTGAGTTGTAAACTTCTACTACTATGGTGGAACCTAAGTCACTAAAGAAAGTGCTTGGAAAAGTGGAGTAGAGAAGGTATCTCGAACCACTATAAAAATTCTTGTCTTCTATGTCATTGCCTTTCTAGTCGCATTATTCTTTGATTGAACTACAAATAGGGTTTTAATCCTTAATGAGGTCTTCTTAGATTTTTTATAAACCCAATTCACCCATCCCCTTTTGGGTTGCAACTCACCAAAGGGACCAACAAGTGGTACTAGAGTGAGCTGCAAAACTATTTTTAGAGATCTATATGTCAAGCCCATCAACGTCTTCTTATGTATTTTTTGAGGAGCAATCCTCCACCCAGTCGCCCCATTTTGATGGCATTAATTTTGCTTATTGGAAACTTAGAATGAAGCAGTTCATAATGGCCAGTGATATGGAGTCTTAGAAGGCAATAAAAATGGGAGTAACCCTCCCAATTGTGGGCATTGGGGCTTGGACTAAAGATGATATGACCAATGTCCAAAATAATGCAAAAGCCATCTCTTTATTTTGTGCCTTATTGGCAACCAAATTTGATAGAATTTCATTTTGTATCATAGCTAAAGACATCTGGGACTAGTTAGTGTCCATTTATGAAGTTTCCTTCCAAGTTAAGGGAATTAGGAGGAACATTCTCATAGAAGAGATAAAGAAATTTAGGATGAAAAAGGAGAGAGTATCTCATAAATGTATCCTAATTTTTTAAAATTAATAATGCTCTTAAGGGCCTAAAGAAAGAAATCTCTTATTTTGTGTAGGTTATGGAGATACTCAGAACACTACAATACACTAAAGGTCAATAAGTTCACTCATGTCCCATGAGTTGATCAAAAGCAAGACAGAAGAGTTGGTCAAATAAAAGAAGATAATGGTTCTCAAGGCTACCAAATAAAGTAGTAGTGAATTAATCCCACAAATTTGAGATGCAATGGCTATGTTAGCAAGGAAATTTAGAAGATTTATAAGAAGTAAGCAAGCTAGCAACTCAAGAAAGCAACCCAAAAATAAAGAGAAGAGAAAGAAGAAGAAATCTGCCCAAGAGCTATAAATGTAGAGGAATTGGACAAATGATTATAGTATGTCCAAACAAAGAGAGAGCAGATTTAAATGAAAATGAAGATAGAAGAGAAAAGAATAAAAAGAAAAACAAGTTAGAAGACTATCAAGAAACCAAGTGAGAGGAATGTATGTAAATGATAATGAGTCTTCAAGCACCAGCTCAAGTGAAAGAGATGACAAGGAGGTAGAAACTTTGCCAGAATTTGCTTCATGGCCCATGTAGAGAATGAATCCTCTTTCCACACCTCCACTAAGGAACAATAAAAAAAGAACAACAACAACTTGGAACCTAAGGTGAATTCTTACTATTTTACCAATCTTGATTATTCAAACTCCACCAATGAATGTACTAAATGCAAAGCGCTTGGTGGGTTGCAACAATCATATGACTCCATCTACAATGAATTTGAGACCCTTGAACAAAAATTCACATAAAAGAAAAGGCATTTTGATGCAACTATAAAAGTCAATGCCATACTAGTTGAAAGGAACCTATCTCTATAAGAAGAAAGAAATTTGAAGAAAAAATGGAGATATTGAATAGTATGTTGAACAAGTTCTCCAATCTAGGAGAAATAACAACCAAGTTCTCGAGAATGACTAGACAGAAAAGCAAAATGGGACTTGGATGTGAAGAATCTAGTGGTGATGAGCCACAAGAGAATAAAAAGTTTAGTGGATGAACTAAGGGTACGGACCTCACTATGAGAAAGGAAACTGTCCCTACATTAGAAGATTTATAGGACACTCTTGGGTTAGAAAACCAGAGGCATATCATGGACCAAACAGAACCACTAATTAATGTTATTTCTACAACAAAGAGGTACACAAAAAAATATGATTGCTATGCTAGAAAATTACAGAGAAAGAATGCAAGGTTGAGATGGAAACCCAAGGATAGTGCATAGCCTCCTATCACACATAAATTCACTAACAAAAATGAATCCATTAATTGCTTACCAAAGAGGTGAAGAGAATGTTTGTTATTGTGATTGCAAGTAAGCTTTAAAGCTACCATAAGGAACGTCTAGTTTGTGGATAGCAGATGTTCAAGACATATGACTGGAAACAGAGACCTCTTCAAAGAATTGAAGTCAATAAATGGAGGCACAATTGCATTTTGCAACAATGTCAAAAGTTTCATCAAGGGAAAAGGTAAAATTTATAGTATATTCAATGCTTACATTAAAGATGTTTTATATGTAGATGGTAATAAGCATAACTTACAAAGTATTAGCCAATTATGCAATAGAGGTCATAAAGTTATGTTTGAATCATCCATATGCAATGTATTCATGCAAATGATAATCTAGTGTTTAGTGAAAAAAGGCATGAAAATATCTATTTGGTTCATCTCGATGAAATCATAAGAAAATGCCTGACTGTAGTCAATGATGACCCATGGTTGTGGCACAAAAGAATGGGACTCATTGACATGTCAAATATCAATTAAAAGTGGAAGAAAAACTTGGTAAATGTCCACCAAAATTGAAATATGATAAGGATCAGATTTGCAAAGCTTGTCAAATGTCAAAACAAACCAAAATATCCTTTTCACCCAAGAATAAAATGTCTACATCTAAACCACTAGAGTTATTACTCATGAATTTATTTAGGTCATCTTACATATTGAGTCTAGGTGGTAAAAGATATATGTATGTTATTGTAGATGACTACTCTAGGTTATATGGGTGATCTTATTAGAAAGAAAGAATGAGGCCTTCTATAACACACAAGGTGTTAAATTTTGATAATGATGTGTCTGAACACATTTTAGTTGTCTATAGTGTAATTTAATGATGAATTGAAGTGAAGAAATTATTTTGCAAATGAAATAATTCAAGCATTTCTGAATCGCATAGAAGGACTATGCGATAATGTACTACTATAATTAAAAACATATGTGGATGGTTATATGATTTGATTTTTAGTTATTTGAGGCATAATGTTTATGCATTTTATGGTTTTAATATGTGAAAAAATCTTATCATAAATACATGAGAAAAATAGGATTGAAAAAGGGTTGAAAAGGGGGAGAAAAATCATCAGAATAGGGGCAGCAGGGTCTTGTACCACGATGCCAATTTAGAACCTAGCAAGGTGATGTTCAGCTATTCTGGCACTACGGTGCCAATAAAGTTAGTCAACCAACTTTTTAAGCTCCGTACTATTCCATTTTCACCCTATCCATTCTATTTTCCTTCCCATGTCCAAATTCGTTTCCCTAGCCTATTTTATGCCTAATTTCTTATGATTTTAGCTTGAAATAATAGGGTTTAGATGGGTAATGGTTCGATCATGCATTTAAGCTTGAGTTTTAGGAATTTGGATGGTGGCAAATGAAAGAAAATCTAGATTTTGGCAATTAGAGGGAGCTGCTTGGAATCTTGAGCTTGGATTCGCGTTTGTGGGTGGAAGCCACCTTTGGATTTCAAGGTAAGATGCTTTTCACCAACCAAATTTATATTTTATGCTTGCTAGGGTTTTTGTAAATTGTGAAAATTTAGGAAAATGGTGGAATTGATGTGGTAATCATAGAGAAAATGGATAATGCATGAGTTATAATGTTTTGGGACTTGTTTGGGTTGTTTTGGAGTGAAAAATCTAATTTTGGTTTATGGCTTAATTGGGGTTGAAAAGGGTTTTTCTATATGGGCTATGTAAGCCATAAATTGATTGAATTGAAAGATTGATTGAGTTGTTTTAAAGTTTTTTAAGTGTATATCATGTTATATACAAGATGAATATTGTAAGAAAGAAAGGTGCCTTGAGACATCATGTGAAGAAAGTATAATTTAACTAGTGCTTATCACATGTTTGATGAAATACTTCTATGAGGGAAGTGAGGTGATTGATTAATTATACTACAGCCTGCGATTGGCTATGAAAGAGGCATTAACGTTATGTATGTAATACATAAAATACATAATTAAGAAGTGTTTAAAAAGTAATGTAAATTAGATAGCCCTGTGGCTAAAGTTAAAGTGCAATTATGCACTTGAAAAGTAGTGAGACTTAATAATGGTTTGATTGATAGTATCTAGAAATCCTAATTTATAGGCCTAAAATGAGTTGGATTCATTTTCTTTTGTAAGTAAATGAGATTATTGTATGTGTAGGACCAATGAATAGAATGAGAAGGCATGGAATTTGAGACATTGAAAGATGGTTCCCCGGTGAGGTAAGTAGGCTCTTTTTTGGTTACATGTATGATGGATAAGGATATTGATTATCCCATTTATTTAAATCCGGGCATGTATGATTGGTTGGGGATAGTGATTATCCCATGATATTGTGATATGTTATGCATGTGTGGGATAATGGGGATAATGGATATCCTGTGTCTTTCTATAGATTGATGCTTATTAGGTTTGGTGTATGGATGTTGGATGTATTGGGGATCGAGAATATCCTTTGAATCTTGTGTATGCATGGAGTTCTATGGGATAATAAGTGTCCCTAGATTATTTTGAAAATTTTAGTTGTATGGTTATATAAATTGGTGGGATAATAAATATTCCCTAATTGATCTTGAATGCGGTTGTGAGATTGATGGGATAGGGTATATACCATGAACATGCTGACATAAGTTATATTTGGTGATTGTATGGATTGATGATTTAAGGGGATAGGAAATATCTCATGATTCTTCTTTCTGTGATATATTTGGTAAATGAAAGTCTTGGCATAAGGGTTATACCATGCATGTGACATCATGAGAACATGTGTATGGATGGAATGTGAAGCATTCCATGAGTTGTAATTGACAGAATAGTATGATACTGTGACTGAGTGGCATGGTTATGATCTATAGTGCCTGAATGGTAAAACTTTGATGTTTGATATGTTTTACACAATAAAGATGTGTGATGATAATATAAGCTTGATTAGCATGGAATGTATATTAGATTGATGAGGACGGGAGCCTCATGGATGTATATGTTCATGGTGTGATTTCATTATCATATTTTATTCATATTCTAGGTTAGAACATGAAATTTTTTATTGATTATTATTTACTAACATGCCTACTTACTGAGTTTCCTGGACTCAAGCCTTATTCTATGTTTTTAGTGAACATGACAAGCAATAAAGCCCAACGATTAGTTAGGGCTGGAAAGCAATATTTGAAGATGTTGTTCTTGTATTATACGATTGGGAAATGTAATCTGGTTGTTTCATTGCTAATTTTATTCAAAAGATTTCATATGGTGTATAATGAAATATATGGCATGTCATAGTGAGTTAACTAGATTATAGTGATTGGAATTTTATTATTCCAGGAAAGTAGATTTCCATCATGATTGGTTCTGACCTTGGGCAGGCAACTGTGGGTGTGGGTGTTAGTTTTGTGGTTATTATTATTGTTTTACAATTATTGAAACATCAATTTCATATGATTAGGTGTGGATCCTTAAATTTTAGGGTTGAATCTGCCAAATTTGTGGCAGAATTTTCCCTTAGAAATGGGGAAAATACAGGGTAATGATAAAATGCATAGGGGTGTTACAAAATGATATCAAAGCCAAGTGGTTATCTGATACCAAGAGTGATATGGCTAAATCATGGTGGCAATGGTTATGGGAAGGAGACAGGAAATGACATGACTAAGACGAGTTGATGAACTTGTAAGAAATATGAGGGAATGGTAGTTTGTGGATAATTTGAAGGCACGAGAGAGGAAGATATAAATATGAAATGAAAGTGATAATGCTATGATAGCACAAAGATGACTTGATGATGCATATGGTTGGGGGCATATAATTGTTATGATCAAAGTAGTGTAGTGAAGTGTAGTGGTGCCCATGTGCGCACCGTATTGGAATGTTTGACTATTATGTTTACAATGTGAATGAAATTGAACTGATGAAACTTTGAAGTTTCATGAAAAGATGTTGGATGATTGTTTACTTGATTTGTAATGGAATCATGGGATTCCTTAAGATAATATGATTATGTGAGCCCTAGTTGATTGGTGATTGATTTGACTAGACATGGCATGTGATGGCATGAGTGTAGTGAGTGATGCTTGATGAATCTTATGATTATGCTTGATTGCAATGCCGGGATGGCAATGATGTGATTGATATGCTGAGATGACATTGTGAATGTCTATGTATTGATCTGCCTAATTTATAAGGGGCCAAATTTTGATTAAATTATTATTGATATTACATTATTTTGCTTTCCATCATGAGTTATTAATCATGATGTGGACATGATTAATTGTTATAAAAGATGACGTATCCATGTATACTTGAATAACTTTGCTTGTGAGCATTTGAATGGAATGACTTGTTACGTGTGCTATGGTTGGAAACAATGAATTGGTCTATTTCTACATGTTAATTGACATGGGATTCTACTATGGTTGACCTAAGCTATTTTCATTGATAAGGTGATCGATGACTTTGAATATTCCCTTGTATTATTGATATTGAATTTTTGCTATAGGGTTGAGTTGCCTTGATTAATGTATTGGTTGATGAAATTTTGTATATGTGAGATGTCCAATTATCTATGTGACTGGATGTGATACCATATGCAAGTTGCTTGACGAATGTGGTGATGGGTGGTAGAAATGTAAGTTGTGATTGTGATACCTAAAAGTGGATAAGCCTAGGAGGGGGTGCTAAAGCCTCTGATGACTGTGTCTAGCAGAGACGAATAAGCCCAATAAGGATGGTAAAGCTTCACAGGTGAATATGGCATGATGTGATGGATGAAATACCTCTGATGCTTATGTCTAGCGGAGGTGGATGGATGAAATACCTCTAATGCACATATCTTGCAGAGGTGGATGGGTGACATACCTCTGATGCCCGTGTTTGGCAAAGTTGGATTGGTATGGATGCGCCTATGGGCTTGATAGTGTATATGGCTGGCTTTGGATCTGCCATGATGGCGAAGAAGCCTAGATTGGCCTGATTGCCTGACATCCATATAGGATGAGGCCTGGGGCTTGGCTGTGATGCTTGGATAGCCTAGATAGCCCAATATGCATAGGATAGAGGCCTAGATGGACTGATATAGAGATGCCTGGTTGGCGTGGTGGCCTAGAGGGCCCAAATTTGTTGCATGATCATGATTTTGATGAATTATGAGTGTTATATGGATGTTGCATTTATTGTATTATCATTCTTATATATTGCTATGTTTGGATTTAGTGACATCGCATTTAATAAGACTATACTATGAGATGGTCTAACAGTATGGATGTGTCTCAGTGGCACAGATGTGTGATGGTAGGGTTTTTGATTCGGTTAACTTGTGGTCCCTGGGGAGTAATGAGGGTAGGGTGCTACGGAGGACAATAGGAAGGCTGTCGTGGACCTGGCAAAGTTCATAGTTGGGGGTACAAGAAGAGACCAGTGCACATTATGGTGTAGTTAGAAACGATAAAGTTTTGATGATAAGGTGGGGTTGATGTTGATAATGACATTATGAAAATACATGTAAATGAAGGACGCTTGAGGACAAGGCGGGACAAATGTGTCACGCCCCGCCTTGGGGCCTATGCTTTTCACCATCCTCATATAATTTCCCTATTTTTAAGGAAAATTTCTACCAAAAATTTGGCAGTCTACCTTGTAATATCTAGACTTAAACTTGGCTTACATTAATTATATCAAATCAAAATTTCAATAATCATAAAAATAATAATACTAACCACACAAAACTTGCATCTACACCCATAGATACCTGCCCGAGATCGGAATCGATCATGATGGCAATACACATCACCGGATTCATACAGATCTCTTCACAATAATATCACTAACTTACTATGTCATGCTAATACTTTCCTTTTATACATCATTTGGAATCTTAAATACATGTATAAAAATACATTATTAATTAAAATTCCTATTCCTCATACCAAAAGGGAATGTCTTCAATATTGTTTACCAATCCCAATTTGTAGTTGAGATTCTTTACCTAACCTGCTATCTAAAAATATAAGAATAAGAAGTCATGAGTCCTAGGCGAACTCAGTAAGTAGGCACATACAATAGAAAATAATAATTTATTGGAAATAACAAGCTCGGAACTAGAACATGAAGACTACAAAAAATGTAAACATATGTGTGGAAATGCCAAGGCTCACCTCAGATGCCTCAATAGCCCAAATTTGATATGATATGGTGGAAAGTGAATGTGCCTTGGGGATTATGAGTGTTGTAATGACTTGGTCCCTAATTTTGGGGGCAATCTGTAGTTCAAGTGGAGTAATGAAGGCACATTAGAGTGTTTTGAGAATGAAAAGCCGTATTAATAAGGCAATAAATGGTATTATGAAAATACGTGTGCATGAAAATGGACAGTTGAAGAATTGGATTATGTATTTGAATTGATAATGAAATTGTATATGAGTTTAACTTTTGAGGGCATGTATTTCATTAGGCATAAAAATGTGTTTGTATTTAACGTAAACTTATATAAGTTTATTTGATATGATTTCCATGTTTTGGGGTGCCTGTAAAGTCATGTATGAGTTTAAGTGAATGATCAGGTTATTTGATCAAAAAAGCGCAACTTGTTTGGTGTATCATATTGATACGGATCTGCAAGTTGTGAATTCGTTAAGAAACGATAGTTAAAGTTTCAAGGATGAAACTTTTTGTAAGGAAGGTAGTTTGTAAAACTCGAGGTGTTGAAAATTGGGGTGAGGAAAATTTTAGTGATGAATTGAAGTAAAGAAATTTGCTTTGAAATAAAACAATCTAAGTATGTATGAATTTCACATGAGTGAAACATAAGTGTACAGGTTAAAGCATGTGTGCATGGTTATATGACTTGATTCCAAGTTAATTGAGGCAAATTAAGATATATTCTATGTTATTTTTATGTGAAGAATGATGAGTAAAAGTATATGAAAAAGGGTAAATGAAAATGGAAAGGATACATAGTGAAAGGGGAGAAAAATCAACACAAAGAGGGGTTAGGAAGTCGAACGCTACAACCTGGGATTGGATGTCGTGGAGTCAGATTGAAATGGTGGCAAGGCAGCTTCAGTGAATTGGATGCTACAGCGCCCAAATAGATAGCGGGACATTGGGCGACAACTATAAAATGGTGGCCTAATTTGTTTTAGCCACTACGTCCCATCCCATTCTCTTACTCCCCATACCCTAACTCCATTTATGCCAAACCCTTGATATTTGTACTAAGGAAAAGGATTTAGATCGATATGCATCCAAATACACATATCAAGATGGGTCATAGCCATTCGAATGGTGGGTAGAGATGAAATCTCTGATTTTGCTACAACCACAATGGGTTCGTGAGGCTTGGCATCGAAATCAGGGTCTATGATGAAAGCCATATTTGAAATGTGAGGTAAAACTCTTTTCTACACTCAAATTCACAATTTCTGTATTATTAGTGTTTTTACCCACTGGTGAACAATGACTTCTTTGGAAGGATGATGGGTTCTATTCTTGGATTCATGGGGGACACGTTTAATTCACTAATTATTATGCTTTGTAACTTAATTGGGCATAAGAGATGATGAATTATGCTTGCTAAGGTTTTCATGAACAGTGGAAAATTGGGGAATTTCATAATTTAGGAATGAACACCATGGGGGAAATGTTTTAGTTCATTGAATATAATTTTTTGGGGCTTGTTGAGGTGAAAAATCCAATTGTAGCCATGATCTAATTAGGGCTAGAAAGGGGTTTTTGTGTACTGGCTATATGAGCCATGAATTGGTTACACTAAAGGCATAATTGAGGCTTAATTGAATTGTTCTTAAGGTTAATGAAGTGTTTATCAAGTTATATGAGGGGTGTCTACTATTAGAAATGAAATCCCTTTGATGTATTGTACAATAAGTTATGATTTAACTGACACCTATGGAATGTTTGATGGAATGGCTAAATGGGAAACAAAGTGAGTGTTAAAGTGTAAAATATGTGGTATGTGTAGGGTAAATTATAACCTTGTGACTATAATGAAGTAGAAAGAAGGATTCATCCTTTTGGGAAAGAAAATGAGTATGACTTATCTAATGTTAGTATGTGAATGTGTAAGCTATATGCTTGTGGAATGTAGAATTTTATAGTTATGCATAGGATTCATATGATGAAATATTCTAATGAAAAATATATAAATTAGATCATACATGTGTAGGACTATAGTAATATGGGTGGAAAATCAAGTCAGAGAACATCTGAAGCCAAGTCAGAGAATATAATGCATGGTTCTTCATGCAGGTAAGTAGGCTTTTGATTTGTTGTATGCATGGATAGGGATAGTATTTATCTCATTTGTTTGAATCCAGGCATGTCTGTATGATTGAGGTGAGGATAGTGGATATCCGGTGTTTGTTTAACATTAATGTTTGTCGGGTATGATGAATTCTTGAATGTTAGGTGTTACACCCCTAAATTGAGCGGGCTACTTACTCATATTTCAGAGAAAGATCCTGTTGGAAATCCGGCAGAGTCTCCCCTGGAATATGAGGGTTTCCAAACCTATATATACATTTAATCATCCATATACAATACACATCCACAGTCACATGGACCAACTAGTAGTCTTATGACATGAAAATAACTAAGAATCAATAATTAACTTCTCCTTATACATCATCCACCAATAATAAATTCATAAATGATAAGTCACATAATGTATTATATTCTCTTTTCAATAAATAATCAAAAACTAAATAAGAAATGTCACTCCATCGTTGCTAATTCCCATTTCGGGCACCAACCTCGGTTGGGCTCCTCCCAACATGCCTTGCATCTAAAACATGAGAAAAGAAAACGAATGACTCCAAACAAAATCATTAAGTTGGGAAACATGGCAAAACCTTATAAATCATGTATAAAGTTGCACAACCAACACATGTTAGTACAATCATATTTCACTCAATCCAAGCATACTCATAAGCAATTAAACATACAACTGTAATGTACCTGATGCCATAAATGCCAACACTACACACCATATATGTTACACAGGTAATCTATTGGTCACACAGACCATCCACACGCCACACAGGCAACACCATAGCCACACAGGCAACACCGTACGCCACACAGGCAACATCGTACACCACATAGGCAACAACATGGCCACGCAGGTAACACCATACACCACACACGCAACACCATAGCCACATAGGCAACACCATACACCACACAGGCAACACCATAGCCACACGGGAAACACTATACACCACACAGGCAACACCATAGCCACACGGGCCCATCATGTATGTCATACATACATTTACATGAACTTTACTACCGTATCATACTCACATATATTACATTACATGAACAAAATTAACCTCACCAAGATAGGTAACAATCTATTCAAAACATCAAATGCATGTATTAAATTCAAGTACAAAGCACATTCCGTAAATACATCTCAAATCATTAACAAACCCGATAAATCATGGTGCTCGTATGCCAACATGCTAATATACTCAATCACACATAATTTGGTAAGGAACCTACTTGCCTCAGTTCTTCACAAATCCAAATTTCTTCCTTCTATGCCAAGGACCCGAAATAGTCCACTATTTCAATCAAGTCTCAAGTGCTACATTCATCATAAAATTATCAATGCTTTACATACTACAATTATGCAATTTAATATCCTTTTCATTATCATCACTTTACCCAAGTTCAATTCTAGGGTTTTCCATTCCCATTTACCAATTCA
>JAYJMB010066645.1:0-25056 GCA_036873735.1 Pouteria campechiana
TGAGCCATCGAGTTTATGGCAACCATCAAGTTTTTGGCGCCGTTGCCGGGGACAGATGGAAGCCATCAAGTTTTTGGATCATCAAGCAAGTCATGATGATTTTCTGACCGTTGAAGCTCTCTTGAAGGTTCTCTTGTTTGAAGTCTATTTAGCCATGTCTAAGTTTAGTCTCTATGTCTGGAGTTAAGATTTGGACTTGCTTGAGCCGATTAGCTCTAAGCAGACTTCTTTGAGCTATGTCCAAAAATGAACTGTCATATCTGAAATTAAATCACTATGCCCAAAGTTAAGATTTTGGACTTGATTGAGTTGTTTAGCTTACAACAGACTTCATTCACCTATGTCTGAAAATGAACCATCGTGTCCAAAATTGGATAGCCATGTCCAAAGTTAATATTTCAGACTTGGGCTAGCGCATATTGCACTTGGTCACATGACTGAATTCTGACTATGTCTGGAAGTGAGTTGTTGATGTCCAAAGTTAAAATTTTAGACTTGCTTCTTCAATTTCTAGGCTTTTACTTGAGTCCAAAATTTAGAATGTTTTCTCCACTTTGAAGCATTGTTTCTGCTCGACCTTAGGCACTTGTCTAAATTACTTTAGCAGTACTTTGAGGCATATTAGGAAGTTATTTCACAAACTATTCTTCAATATTTTAGTGCCATTTTTCTTTTTGAGCATTTATATTTTATTCCTTATAAGCTAGTGGATCTTGTCTCTAATATAGTCTTGTATGCACTGTCCACTTATGTTATTTCCTTGATACATTGTTCTTTACTCCACGCATGGGAAATATTGGTCAATAGTTTAAACTTTCACTCATGTGCTTTTTCTCACCATCAAAACTTAGTTGGCTATACATATTCATCATCAAAATCAATCCAAGTAAAGAGGTTTGGTTCAACAATCTTCCCCTTTTAGATGATAACAAAATATTTGAGTGAATTACCTTTCAAATAGGTAAAATATAAACATATATGGGAACTAAATAGAAATTATTTATATTTAACATGAAATATACATAGCTTCCTCTAACTTAGTGCATTGTCATGCCTTGCCCTGAGGCCTATTCATTTCACCATCTCCTAGCCATTTCCCTATTTCTAAGGGAAATTTTTGTCAAAATTTTGGCAGAGTCTACCCTATATTTTAAGGATTTAAACATGTGCATGCATTGCTTAATCATAAATAAAATTTGCATTTAACAATTATAAAATAACAACTTAAACTATTACATTGCCCAACTTACCCACATCTGCCCAGAACTGGAGTTCCATTATGACGGTAGACATATTGGAAGAATACCAATCCATTCACCATACCATTATGACATGCCAATACATTACTTTTTCATACATACTCAAAATACACCAATAACTACATTATTACACTTTTAAATGCATATAAGCTAACATATAAACAGGGAATTTCTCACTTCAATTTCTATTTACAAAATAAAATTATCATCTTCTTGCTCCCTGGCTTGACCTATCCACTAAAAATAATAGAATAAGAAGGCGTGAGTCTGATCAAACTCAGTAAGTAGGCCAATAAAAAATAATATTAAAATAATAGCAACATGTTCTAAACTAGAACATAACTACATACATTAGACTACAATATTATAAACATAATGACGCATGTCCTCATCATTTCATTGAACATTTTATACCATTCAATCAAATTTCTGTCATATTTCATATCATATTTCAATATAATTTCTCTAAAACCTTATATCACAACAGAGCCATGTAGGTTATTCATATAGGAGCTATATCAGAACAGTGCCATTTCGGCACATCATATATTAATCCTACTTATGTCACTCCGGCACATTACATCTGTAACATTTTGGCACCAAATATCATATTATAACTATGTCATACAAGCATAACACAATCCATGTATATTCTTATGTAATCTAGCAGCCCTTGGGATATTCACAATCCCCATTCATATATCTATCAGGGAATACTTATAATCCCTTGTCCACATATGCATTTACTCATCAAAACACATATCTAGATATAGTATAATCAGAGATACCATTTATCCAAAATTGAACATTTATTACCTCTTGTAATAGACTCCTACATACAAATTTATTCTACAAATGGGATGTCTACTATGCCCATCCATTTACACATGCCTGTACAAAGTATTAGATATTCATTATCCACATTCAATATTATATTGAACTAGAAATGGAAGCCTACTTACTAACGAAATACCATACATTGCTCAAGCTCCATGACTTTTCATCCTTCTGAGTTGATCCTGTACAGAGCAATAATCTCATTCATTTAAAAGACAATTTCACTAATGTATATCAAGCCAAATGATTACTCCTTTTACACATTTCCAATCAAATGAGGTTATTAAATCTTCATACATTGTTAATTACTTCCCTAAGCACATAAGTCATGTAGTCTATACATTGTATTTTCCATGGAAGCATTTCATCATGCAGGTTAAAAAATATCATTTACTTCATAATGATTCACCATTGGTAACCAAGGAAATCCATATCGATCCTCATGTATGTAAATACTTGACAATTCACAATAGGCAAGTGATTCAAAGCCTCATAGGCATCCATTAATTAAAAGTTGTTCCATAACATGGGATTAGGGGCTTTCATTTCTAATTATACATTATGATTCATAACATATTCAACATTAATTTTACCTTAATAACACAACAATCATGCTTACAACTCAATTAAACTAAGCATAAGTATGGTTTTATACAAAAACCCCATGTTTACTAGTTACGAGTGACTATTCACAAGAAGAACTCATACATAATCACATTTTATCAATTCTAAATTATGCTACCACCATTGTAGTCAAGTTATTATCAAATTCCTTTATCAATTTACATAATTTCATACAAACTTTACCCCTAGGGTTACTATTCATGGATGGAGTTAATGCATAATCATGATTTTTCATGTCTAAATCATTCCATTATTAACATAAGGCATGTTTCACTTGCCTTTCCATGAATTCAACAATAAATACCCATCATAATCCTCAAAATCACTATTCACAAAATCCTAATCATGCCAAATTATGAATTTTTATGCCCAAATCATGCCAAACATATTGTAAATCATATATTGATTAATTTCCCCTCTCAAATTCAACATAAAACCCATGTAAATTCCACCATTTAATTGTCTACAAAATGGGTTAAAACCCCAACAAATGAATAATATAAAATTTCACAAAAATAAAGGAATTTACCTTGATTTTCAAACAAAATTTCCATCTCTCATCATTTTCCAACTCCAAATCTTCGTAACTAGGCCATGGCTCATGACCACTTGAATTCCTAGCTAAAAAGACACCCAAACATCAAAATAATAAGGTTTCAATCCATAAACTCAAGGTTTTCTAAGGAAATGCAAGGGTTTACTAGTTTGAATCACCATAAATTTGATTTTAAGAAGATGGGTTTTCATGGCTAGGGGTGTGGGAACTAGAGGAAGGAAGGAACAAATAAAAATAAACAGAATGGTTTGAATAGCCCTTAAAATTGCCCTAGCTGACATCGGCACCGCGATGCCAAAAATTTCTGCCCATCGTGCCTTATCAACGATCAATGTGGCGCAAGTTTCGCTTGGCCACCTTCCTTTGTTGTTTTCTTCCATTTTTCTTCATTCCTTTATCATATATTTTTAATCATAACATTTTCACATAATATTAACATTTAATACATAAAAATTATGCCCCATATTACTGAAAATCAATCATTTACATTATTTTATTTCAAAATAATTTTTTCCCATCTCAATCCATCACTATAATCAAGATTTAAAAATTTTCCTTGACTAGTTTCCTTTCCTTTTCCAGTTACATTAAAAATAACTTCAATGTATTTAAATATTCAAGTACAAATTTATCAAAATTAACAACCCAGGTGTTACATGCATCCTCCCCCTAAATGGGTGCATAGGGTTCTAGTCATAAAAGCATACACCTGGGGTGTTAGTTACATTAAAAACAACTTCAATGTATTTAAATATTCAAGTACAAATTTATCAAAATTAACACCCTGGGTGTTTACATGCATCCTCCCCCTAAATGGGTGCATAGGGTTCTAGTCATAAAAGCATACAAACTGACTATTTCTCCTTATACAAATAGAATATCTCTCCCCCTTTTTGTCATTACAAAAAAGGCACAAAGGAATACATCAAAGATAAAATATGCACAAAATTAACACAAAAAGAAATTTTATTTTGTTTCATTTCAGTGCAAATAAAGTTACACACAAAAATACACTCAAACTTATTTTAGTACAAATAGAGTTCTAATCTAATAGTGAAAGAGTGTAGTAGGTATGGGATGGATGCAAGAAAAGGTGGGATTGGAGAGACTATGATGGAGCCCGTTTATGATCCTTTAGTCAAGTTTGGAATCATGCATAGGATTTCACAAAGTCCAAAATTGTGATTTTAGACATGAATGACTGTGTTTGGAAATAGGATTTTGGACATGAGATGGATATTATGAAGTAAAGTTTCATAATGTTTGAGATTGGTGTCCTAAAGACTAAGTCTGAAATATTCTAACTAACATAGCATACTAACATATAAGGCATTCAATAATTAAAGTAATTATTCAGATCATATGAATGCAAAATAAATTGATGATCAAGATATTTTCATTATGCAAAATGGGTCTATCACTCCTAATTCCCTCCTAATCATACAAAATCTATCCTCTAGGAGTGGTTTAGTGAGAATGTCTACTAACCCTTTTTCAGTTGTTACAAATTCTGAACAAGAATTTTGATTCTAGACATGATCTCTAATTAAATAATGTCTAATTTCTATAGGCTTAGATCTAGAATGTATAATTGGATTCTTCTTCAGATTTATAGCATTAGTGTTGTCACATCGAGTGGGTGTATCAACAAATTCAAACCATAGTCACCTAGCTGCGATTTCATCCAAAGAATTTGTGCATAATAACTTCTAGCTAAAACATATCCAGCCTCAGCAATTGACAGTGCACAAATGTCTGCTTCCTAGAAAACTATGTTATAATCATGCTTTCAAGAAACTGACAAGTCCTTGAGATACTCTTCCTATCTACTCTATAACCAGTGAAATCAACATTAGAGTACCCAACCAACTAAAATATGAACCTTTTGCATAACATAAACCAAGGTCTGGAGTATCTAAGAGGTATCTAAAGATTCTTTTGATAGCAATAAGATGTGATTCTCAAGGATCTAACTAAAATCTAGCACACATAGATTCACTAAATATAATGTTTAGCCTACTAGCAGTAAGATACAATAAAGATCATATCATACTTCTATAAAGTCTTTATCAAATGGATTTACCTTTTTAATCCTTGTCCAATTTGATGGAAGTGCTTATTAAAGTTCCATACCTTCTTCCATCTTAAAGATTGAATTTCTTCAGAAGTTCCTTTGTGTATTTAGTTTAGTAGATGAAGATTCCTTCTTTTGCCTGCTTCACTTGCAATCACAAAAAGAAGTTCAATTATCCTATCAAACTCATTTCAAATTCTCCATACATCAACTTAGAAAACTCTTGACAAACATTTTCATCAGTAGCTCTAAATACAATGTCACCAACATAGATTTGCACAATAAGAATATTGTTCATAGCATGCTTAATAAAGAGAGTAGTATCTACTTTACCCCTTGAGAATTCTTTCTTAATCAAAAATCTATTTAGCCTTTCGTACCATGCTCTAGGATCATGCTTCAATCCATAGAGGGATTTCTTGAGTTTAAACACATGGTTGGGATTATGAGGATCTTCAAACCTAGGAGATTGTTTGACATAAACTTCTTCATTAATAAAACTATTCAAAAATGCAGATTTGACATCATCCATCTGATAGAGTTTCAAATTCATGAAAGATGCAAATATCCATAGCATTCTTATGACTTCTATCTCAGTAATAGGGATGTATGATTCATCAAAGTCCATCCTTTCTTCTTGTCAATACCCCTTTGCTACTAATCTTGTCTTATTACTACCTACTAAACTAGATTCATCAGTTTTATCCCTAGAGACCCATTTGGTTCCTATAATAGATTGATGGTCTGGTCTTGGAACTAAAGTCCATATATCACTTCTTTTAAAATGGTCTAATTCATCTTACTTAGCTAAAATCCAATTCTTAGTTAAAATCCAATTCTCATCTTCTACAGCATGGTCTATGCAAGTTGCTTCTATTTTAGAAATGAAGGCAAAATTACCACATATTTGGTGATAGAATGAACTAGTCCTAACTCTATTGTACACATCACCAATTATCTAGTTTTCAGGATAATCATGCATGAATCTCCAATCTCTAGGAAAAGAAGAATTACCTCCCTCATTTACCTCACTAGTAGATGATTCAAACAATCTGTCCACTCCATCCTTTATTATTTCTATCTGTGGAGTTTATTTTGTTTTAATTATTGTATAATTTTGATGACAATAAAACTTGTCTTAAGACTAGATTTAGGCTAATAATGCCTCTAGTATAGAAAGCTTGAAATGTAGAAAGATATGCTTGAAATATGCATACTTTAATAGGATATTATTTACATAAGCATATACATCTTGATATTGTTAGCATTATATATCATTTTGATGATAACAAAACTTATATTAAAGAGAAGAAACCTGTACGCTTAAATCTCTAACAATCATATAAATGGTTATGAATTAATAAACAGTAATTAACATAAACACAACTATGAATGTTTAATTAAATAAGCATATAATCTTCACTTTATGGTGCGCACATTATAAATTAATCTTTACTACATAAATTTACTAAATCATATTAAGTGCCATAATTAATTATGCTTTCATATTATGTATTCCATGGAAATGTATATTATCAAGCTTTACAATATACTACAATCACATGAGGATAAAATACATTCTGATATTATATATATGAAAGCTAACAACGTAGCAAGTGTAGTATAATGATCATTTGCAACAAACTACCACAGCTATCTGCTACATTCCAAAAGAGCTGAACTGATGAAGAATATGGAAGAAGAAGAAGAAAAAGAAAGATGAAGATAAGTAAGGTTGCAATTGTCTAAAAAAAGCTTTTATGAACAAAAGCAATAGGAGATAAACAATGCTTTGAAGATGTGCAACAACGAGTTTGCATTGTCTGTCAACCTTAATAAGAAAATATCAATAGACAAATGCAAAATAAGAAGTTAAAGAAGAAGCCATGATCAAAGAGCTTAAATTGTGTTCAAAAAATTTTGACCACTTATACTTAGTCTGATTAATGTCTATCCAAGACAAAGCACAAGGATGAAGAAGCAGCTCAACAGCTTGGCAGACAAATGAAGAAAGACAAAAAAATTGCTGCCTAGATAACCATATACAAAGTAAGAAGATTCGATTAGTCTGAGAACAGAATGACAATATGAATATCGAAGGGAGTGCAACTTTAGCTAATTCAGGACAAACAAATCAAGATTGAAGAACCAAGGAAGTTACTAGAACAAATCCTTTCTATTGCTCGAAGTGTGTAGAAAAGCTGAAGAATTGTGCCTCGTCTTCCGATCAAAAGGTCGTCTATCACAAGAAAAAAAGCATCAGCCAAAGCAAAAGATGATGTAAAAGCTGTATAGTGAGGATAGACAAAGCTAAACATACAAGGTATTGCTTGGATTGAAAAGAGCTGCAACAAACAAAGGCACAATCATCTACAATTTATAGTAGACAAATACAATGTGCAAAGTATTCAGTCCAAGACAAAGCAAAATATAATTCGTCTATCACTTACAGCAAATGAATGCCACACTTCTTCTGTTAGTGCAAGATTGAGCAAACTTCATCTGTCACCTCCAACAGACAATGAAGAACAAAGGAAACACATTGATTAGTCTATCTTCATTAGCACTATCTAGAGATGATCTATTATCTATAATAGATAAAGCACATTCATAAAGGATTGATTAACAAACAAATCTTCTAGAGGAATTGCGAAGAGTTTGTCTATCAGTCAGTTCAACTTCATCTGTGCCATTCAACTTTGAACCACTTATACTTGATCTGATCAAAGTTTGTCCAAGATAAAGTGTAAGGATAAAGAAGCAACTCAATGGCTTTGCAGACAAATGTAGAAAGAAAAAGAAATTGCCACCCAGATAGCCATACACAAAATAAGAAGATTGGATTAGTCTGAGGACAGAATGACAATATGAATATAGAAGCGAGTGCAACTTCAGTTGAATCAAGAAAAACAAATCAAGATTGAAGAACCAAGGAAGTTGCTAGAATAATCCCTTCTATTGCTTAAAGTGTGTAGAAAAGCTAAAGAACTATGCCTCATCTTCAGATCTAAAGGTTGTCTATCACAACAGGCAAAGTATTAGCTAAAGGAGAAGATGATGTAGAAGATGAACAGTGAAGATAGACAAAGCTGAACAAACAAAGCACTGCTCAGATCGAAAAGGGTATCAATAGACAAAGGCATGATTGTCTACAACTTACAATAGACAAATACGATGTGCAAAGTATTCTATCAAAGACTAAGTAGAACATAATTCGTCTATCGCTTACATCAGACAAATGCCACACTTTGTTTGTTTGAGCAAGATAAAGTTAGCTTCATCTGGCACTTTCAATAGAAAACAAGGAACAAAGAAGAAAATCACACTTCATCTGTTAGTGCAAGGCTAAGAGAACTTTGTTTGTCACCTCTAATAGACGATGAGGAACAAAGGAAGCACATCCCACTTTGTCTGTTCATATAGATGAAGATGTTTGTCAATCGATCAGTCCATCTTTGTTAGTACCATCTAGAGATGATCTATTATCTTCAACAAATAAAGCACATTCATGAAGGATTGATCAACAAACAAATCTTCTGGAGGAATTGAGGAGAGTTTGTCTATTAGTCAGTTCAACTTCATCTACGCCATTTAAAGTTCATCGGCCACTTATAATAGACAAAATCATTCTTAATGGAAGTTCAATTGACACACAAACCTATGAAGAATTCATCTATAACTTATGGTAGACAAATATAGACAAAGGGAGACCGTGACTTGTCAGAAAAAAACTCGATTTATGTGACTAGTGTACAAATGGCATTTGCACTCATGCCATCATTATGCAGATTTATACTAGTCACTATTTCTTGCAATAAGTGGTGCTGTAAGACTTTCAAAGCTGTGACAAGTCAAATGAGAAACACCTTTTTATATAGCTCATCCTCCTCTTTGAATGGCAATGCAGTAGCTCAAGACAAATCAAAAAGACCTGGGGTTCAATGACAAAAAACCTAAACAATCTCATTCATTCAATGCTGCTCTCGTTTCTACATTCAATAGAACCCATCTTCTCCAATAGTCAAAAGTATGTAAAAGTTATTTAAAGAGAAAAGGTAGGAGGATTCAAAGGTGGTGAAGGAACACATTTTAAATGAGCCTTATCTAATGCAAATCCTTCCACCCATAGCTAAGAGCTTAAACTATCATCTATCTTTCATGAACTTAAATCTACTTATCCTTATGGTCATTATTTTTATATTGTGGGAAGATCTTTTATGTTGCATAGAGCTAAGAGAGAGAGATCATATCTTCCCTTGTGCTTCATTATAACACTTTGTAACGTGTTAGTTTTCTAGTAAACTTAAAACCAGAGAGTTATTGGTGAGCTCTTGAAAACCAACAAGTTTGCTGGTGATCTTTAAAACCAGTGAATTTGTGGTAAGCTCGTGAAAACAACATTGTGATAAGTTGTTGGTACCCCCTAGAGTTAGAATCCAGAAGAAGTGTCGAGGATACTTATGTATTCTATTATATGAGGTATTGTAGAACCCAAGGCATAATGAGTTGGTGTCCTTGGAAGAGTGGATGTAGGGACGGGGTCCTGAACCATTATAAAAATTTTCTTGTCTGTGTGTGTGTTTGCTTTATTTCTTTGCACTTTACTATTCTATTATTCATCTTACGCCACATTACACATAAGCATGAAAAGAGGGAAATGATCTAATAGGGGTAAAGCAATGAATTTTTATTTACTCAATTCACCCCTCCCCTTTTGGGTTAAGCCATCCTATGGGGCTCTATAGATATAAGTCTAGATATACTTTTAAATGAAAAAGAATGAGCATTTAGATGGGTTTAAAAAAACAAATAATGATTCAAATTGATATTCAAGCTTTATTACTTATGCAAACGTCATATGGATAATAATATTATGGTTTATAATAAAAATTATAATAAAACATTTAAGTTAATAATTGGGCAAAAGTGTAGAAATTTCTACGTGCAGGTGCACCACTACTATAATTTTTCTAGATTAATTTTTCTATAGTAAAATGCTATAGTACTACTAGAGTGTGAGATGAAGTTCACCTAAGATAAAGCTTCAAACGAATTAGTAGACCAAATAACAAATGAATTGCTATAGTAACATTGCTATAGTACCTGCTGCCAAAGCTTCAGAAGAAGTTCATCTATGATAAAGCTTCGGATGAATTAGTAGATGAAGTAACAGATGAATTTCTATAATGATTGGCTATAGTAATCTACTACAATGATAGTGCTATAGTACCTGTGGACCAAGCTTCGGATAAATTAATAGACAAAGTGCTATAGTGATCTGCTATAGTAACTCTGTTACAGTACCTACAGACAAACTTTTTAAGCAATCAGATTTGTCTGATACTTACTTCAGATAAAGAGGTGTTATAGTGATCTACTATAGTAACGTTGTTATCGTAACTTACTATAGTGCAAATTCATTGTTCAAATATCAAAAATTCAATACTTTATAGTAGTTATATCATGCAACAATATTCCTCCAAGAGGTCCATAACCTTTCTAGATTGTAAAAATAGACAACCCATTAGAGGAGAATGAAATGCTTGAAGGTTCTAAGTGCTAAATAAGAATCAAACATCAATAACCCATTCAAATTTTTAAGTGCAGGATTATAAATATTTGTTCTAACCATCTGCTACATTTTAGACAATTTGAGTTATAGACATTTCAAAATAAGCTCAAAAGATGTCAATCAGAATACTCTATTCAAATTTTCATTTTATCTAAAAAAACAATGAAAGGCCATGGATTGAAGAAGAAGTTCAGAGAGCAAAATGCATTTTTCTGAAAATAAAGAAATCCAAATTCATCTAGAATCATATATTGATAATGTAGGAGATGAAGAGACTTTGTCCAACTGAAAAGAGACTTCGATTGAGAAGAGACTTTATCTAATATTAACTTCAGACAAATGCAATAAAGTACCAAAAGAAGTGGAGCAATTAAGTTTGTCAGAATTTATTATTTTCTTTCCAAAATCGTGAATCAAGTTAGAGCTCCTTGTTCGTCAATTGCTTGAATTAGTTATTCACCTTCTTTTATGTCAAGGTTAGCACTGCAAAACAAATCTAAATAGATGGGAAATAATCAAAAGACGATATTTTCAAATGGGAGATTATTATAATGATCTTCTACATTTATTCCTACTCATCTACCTTCATCTCTACATTCAATGAAGATCATCTTCCTCCAACAATCAAGTTTTCAAGAGAGCTATTTGAGGAGAAGAGGTGAGATGATTCAAAGGAGGTAAAGGAGTCTTTTTAAAGAGCTTAAATCTTCCACAAAACCTTTCACCTAAGGCCAAAAGCTTCAACTTTTGAATATCCATTCAAGAGCTTCAATCTTCTAAATCTTCAAGGCCTTCTTATTCATACATTAAGGGAAGAGCTTCTACAACACATAGAGCTACAAAAATCCTTAAGCCTTCCCCTGTGCTTTCATTGAAATATTTGTAAAAGTGTGCTTAAATTGCTTTATCCATTTCTTTATAAATGCCTTAAGCTGATAGTATGGATCAAACTCAAGAAGGGTTGTGACTGTCTATTGAGACAAGAGCCATTAGTCTACTCCCCTTAGAGATGGAATCTAAAAGAGTATTAGGAACACTAGTTTACGACCCCTGGAGTTGGAATCCAGAAGTGTTAGGAACACTTCTTTATGTCCCCTGGAATCTAGAAGAGTGCTAGGAGCACTATTGTATTTCCATTATATGGGATATAGTGGAACCCAAGGCATAAGAAGAATGTGCTCTTGGATGTAGGGATGGGGTTCCCAAACCACTATAAAAATTGTATTGTTTGGGTGTGCGCCTGTTTACTTTGTTTAGCACTTTAATGCTTTACTAGTTAGCTTACATTGCATTACACACAAGCATGAAAAAGGGAATATTAGTTAAATAGGGGACAAACAAAAAATTTTATAAACCCAATTCACCCCTCGTCTCTTAGGTATAACCATCTTACAGGAACCAACAAGTGGTATCAGAGTGGGCTACATAACTAATTGCAAAGATCTACATGGCTAACCCAATACTATCATCATCTATGTTCTGTAAAGGATACTTCAACTCCCAACTTTCATATTATGATGGATCCAATTAAGCATAATGGAAGAGGAGATTTGAAATACATCTTATGGCCATTAAAGTTTAGCTATGAAAAATCATTTTCATTGGCATAAGTGAGGATGAAGTGAGAGCACAACAAGAAAATATCAAAGCTATGAATGCCCTACTATATGCTCTCTGCCCCACCATTTGCAACTTTGTTTTAACCTGTAAAAGTGTAAGAGAAATGTTGGACAAGTTACAGACAATTTATGACAAGCAAGCTGATTTGTACTCAAATGAAACTAATGTTTCTATTGAGATTGATTTGAGTACAGGAAACTAAGTAGAAGAAAAGGAGGAGCAACCTCCAACACAAAAAGGCTCATGGGCTGAGAAGGAGCAACCCAAAGAAGAAGATGAAGAAATTGCTAAGCTCAAACTCAAATTAAAGAACAAAAGGCTAAAGCAATTGAGAGATCCTTACAAGTTAAGGAGAAGTAACTTGTGAAAGAAAGAAATATGGAGAAAGAAGATGAAGAAAGGAAAATCTATTAAGCTTCATCAAAGGATAAATGGCTTCTTGATATTGGATGAAGAAGATGTTTAAAGAAGCCAAAGACAAAGGAAAGGTAGGTGCAGGTATGGCAATTCAAACCCAAACTCTTCTATATTCAAATAAATTCATGTTACAAAATTGAAACACAAATTGAAACAAAATTTTATGTTACAAAATTGAAACACAAATTGAAACAAAATTTTAGAGACACTCAGGAAAAAGAAAAATATTCATAAAATAAGCAAATAATTTAAGTAATGAATGATTTATTTAAAATAATGAAGTGTATTTTATTTTGCTATGCAGTCTAGATTCTTAACTACATACTATTTCGTGATGGAAAGGAATTGCACTGATTGAACTGCTGCATAACGCTCACATCTATTTGATTTTGCTAATGAAAGAAAAAATGCAAGAATCTCTTAAGTGTATATAGAAAAAGCTTGAAATGAGCACATGGAAGAAGGAGAATGATAAGAAATCAAAATCATCTTCAAAATCTACAAAATTCAAGCTGAAGAAAGAAAATCAATCATTGAAATAAAAACTCAGATTGAGATCATCATTTATGAGCTCAAATGCAAAAATTGAAAAAGAAAGTGACAAAAGAGATAAGTTTGCCAAACTTAATATATATTTGATTGATAAGTAAATCAAACATGTGCATTTCACTACCATATATTCTTTATGTTCCTAAAATGTGCAATTAACAACTTTAGATTTGAGTTGAATTGAATTCACTATTTTTGAACTAAATCATTCTGAAAATTTAAATTAATATGTAAAATAACTAATCCTTAATATAATTACAATCCTAAGGCATAGTCATTGGGAAACCTCATGGTTTAAGATTTTGAATAGGCATTCCATGCCTAGCCATTCCTTCTGTAATCATCATTAAAGCTTGAATTCCTAAGATTGAAATAATTAACAAAATAACTTAAATCTTTGGGAATGCTTAAAAGTTATGCTTATGTCATAAATTACTGCACTTTATCCATTATTTTTACTATTCATGATTACAATGTTTGTAAGAATATACAAAAATCATATAATGATGAAATTCAAATAATATGTGATGATACGTTTCATCCAAAGTTGTTTTATGCAATTTCTGCATCATCTGAAGCAATTTTAGTGTTTTGATCATACATTTGCTATAAAAACTTAAAATTAAGTGATTCTTGATTCCTTGGATAGATAATTTGAATGGTTATAACTTTTATGTTTATCAAAGTTTCTAAATCAGCCTCCTTATATTAGTCATCTGGCCTCAAAGTGACACCTCTTTGAGAAAGTGAACTTTCAAACTAAGTTTCAGCTACTAGAGATGGCTATAGTATTCTAACCATAACTTTCTCATACAAAATTTGAATCATGTGATTCTTAATAGATTAAGAAGCAAAGAACAAAGGCTACAACTTTGATGTTGAACACTTTTTCCAAATCGGACTACAAAAGTACCAGAATTTGCCTAAATGTGCCACCTTGCATTGATAAAATTCTTTGGTGATCAAATCCTATGTTGAATACTAAAATATGATTCTTGGATGATTTGTTCAATTGATAAGGTGCATAAATTATGGTATGAATAATTTTATAAAAGCATATATTGAGCATATAAAGACATACAAAAGGCTTATAAATTTTTAAAGATGATTGAACGAGTGTGGTCTGACTACTCATAAAAAGTGATATCTGTTTCAAATTGCCCCACTCTATTCAAGTTTTATAATGAGATGCCTTACAAGTAGAGATAATGATGTTTCTTGCAAATCTAATTTAGATGAATTAAAGAAGTATTTTTTCATGAAACACCCTTGGATCAAGTACTGAAACTTAATGCTTTTAATGATCCAAAGTTTAGGTTAGAAGAAATTAGCATTCCTGAAGATATATCTGAAAAGTTACTGATTTCTAAGCATGTGAATTCAAAGATCTTGAGAAAGCTTGAGAAATGTTCACTCACATGTATATCATATGAATGATATCATATGATGTAAAGAGCTGAGAAATATTAAGCACCTTTCTTTGGAGATTTGAAGTGCTTTTACTTCGTCTTCTAGTTTATTTGTAATAAGTAATAGACAAATTGTAGAGGAGCAGATGAAGTTCTTTTCTTACTGTTCACCAGACGAAGTAGCTTTGTCTATTGGTTTATCTATTGTAGGTTATAGACAATTCTTGATAGCAAGGGTAAGGTTTTTCACAACAGACCAATTAACTTTGTTTATTGATTTGCCTACAGAGAGTTATATAGAAGAATTTAGAAGGAACGAATAGAGATTACCTTCATAGTCTTATTTCTTAGTCTACCATCTTAAGAAAGGAACATAAGAAACTTACACTATACAAAGCATCACTTAATGATCAAAATGATAGAAAATCTAATCTAAATTAAGAAAAATTTAGTGTTTCCATCATTGAACGACATAAAGAAACTACAAACTAATGGGAAAAATAAGCACAATAACTAGGATCATGCATTATCATATCATAAGTATTTAATTACTAAAATGATGTGTGTTTGTCACCTTATATGATTAAAACTATGATATTTTCATTTCGGAAAAGATGTAGTAAAGTTTCTTATGCAATTTCTTTATGAAATTGGACTGTCAGTTCAATGTCCTTTGTGTTTAAATGAGAATTATGATTTTGATGCATCTTTGAAATGATATATGAATTGATGTATGCTTGAAAACTATTTACATATCTTCAAAACTTCAATTACAATTTGGATGTTGCTCATGACATGAATTTGTTCTTTATATTGCTAAAAACTAATCTTATCTCATGCTCGTGGTTATGCTTTGTGTGGGACCAAGATCCATATATGGTTGTGAACTCTTTAGGAACCCGATAATACAGGGGGAGAAATATGTAGATTTGTGAGTCATGACTTTAATACAAATAGAGGGAGAGTTTGGATCAAAAAGAAGAATTTGAGGAGAAGAGCATATTGATGAAAGCATTCCATACTAATCTAATCTCATGCTCATAATTTTGGTTAACTTTCCTCTCTTTGCGATGTTAGGGGGAGACGTACACCATCTTGAAGTCCCTTTTTTATTCTAACAAAAAGAGGGGGATGAATGAAGAAAGACTTATAATGGGGTGTCCTCTTTTTTGAGATATTAAGGGGGCGACATACCCCATCTTGAAGTCCCTTTTTGATTCTGATAAAAAGGGGGAGATGAATAAAGAAAGACTTGTGATGGGGCAGATAGAAAATGACATGTCATGATATGTCTCTAGGAGAAGAATAGAATCATATATGTCATGACTTATTTCATGTTAAAGTATCAAACTCCATAAGATTCAACATTTCAAATAGATATGAAGAGTTTTCTATTAGCTCATTAGCATATCCTTTAAATGTCACAAGTCTTCAAGTTTTGTCATTATCAAAAATGGGGAGAATGTTGGGATTATTGTATGATTTTGATGATAATAAAACTTGTCTTAAGACTTGATTTATGCTAATGATGCTTCTAGTATAGGAAGCTTGAAATATAGAAAGATATGCTTGAAATATTTGTACTATATTAGGATATCATTTATGCATGTATATAATCTTGATATAAGTCTAGATATACTTTTAAATGAAAAGGAATGAGTGCTTAAATGAGTTTATAAAAATAATTCATGATTCAAATTACATATTCATGCTCTATAACTTATGCAAACATTATATGGATAATTATATTGTGATTTCCAATGAAAAATATAATAAAAAATGTCAAGTTAATAATGTGGCAAAAGTACAAAAATTTCCAAGTGCATGTGCACTGCTATAGTAAAATGCTATGGTACTACTACAGTGTTAGACGAAGTGGAAGATGAAGTTCGTCTAAGACAAATCTTCAGAAAAATTAGCAAACAAAATAACAAACGAATTGCTATAGTGATTTGCTATAGTAATGCTTCTATAGTACCTGTGGACAAAGCTTCAACCAAATTAACAAATGAAGTTCATCTAAGATAAAGCATCAGATGAATTAATAGATGAATTGCAATAATGTTTTGCTATAGTAACCTACTATAGTGACGATACCATAGTACCTGTGGATACAATTGGCAAACGAAGTAACAAATGAAGTGTTATAGTGATCTGCTACAGTAACTCTGCTACAGTGCCTGCAAACAAACATTGTAAGTAAGTAGATTCATCTTATACTTACATCAGACAAATCAGTGCTATAGTGATCTATAACAGTAATGCTGTTATAGTAACTTGCTATATTGAAACTTTGCTGTTTTCAAATATCGGAAACTCAATACTCTGCAGTAGCTATATCTTGCAACAATATTCTTCCAAGTGGTCCACAACCTTTCTAGAATGTAAAAATAGACAATCCATTGAAGGAAAATTAAATGGTTGAAGGTTCTAAGTGCCAAACAAGAATCATACATCAAGAACCATTCAAATTTCCAAGTGAAGGACTATAGATATTTATTCTAACCATCTGCAACATTTCAGAAAGTTTGAGTTATAGATATTTCAAAATATGCTCAAAGATGTTGATTTGAATACCCTATTCGAAATCCCATTTTATCCAAAAAAATAATGAAAAGGTAGTGGATGGAAGAAAAAGTTCAGAGAGCAAAACACATTTGTCTAAAAATAAAGAAGTCCAAATTTGTCTAGAGTCATCTATGGACAAAGTAGAAGATGAAGAGACTTCATCTAGCTGGAAAAAGACTTCGACAAAGAAGAGACTTAGTTTGATATTAACTTCAGACAAATGCAATAAAGTAGCAAAAAAAGTGGAGTAGCTAAGTTTGTTAGAATTTATTATCTTCTTTTCAAAAATGTGAATCAAGTTAGAGCTTCTCATTCATCAGTTGCCTGAACTAGTTATTCACCTTCTTCTATGTCAAGGTCAGCACTGTAGAAAGGATTTAAGTAGATAGGAATTAATCAAAAGATGATGTTTTCAAATGGAAGATTATTAAAATGATCTTTTACATTTATTCCTGCTCATTTACCTTAGATGATTCAAAGGAGGTGAAGGAGTATTTTTCAAGAGCTTAAATCTTTTGTAAAACTTTCCGCCCAAGGCCAAGAGCTTCAACTTCTGAATATCCATCAAGAGATTCAATCTTCAAAATCTTCAGGGCCTTCTTATTCATACATTAAAGGAAGAGCTTCTACAACATAAAGAGCCACAAAAATCCTTATGCCTTTCCCTATGCTTTTGTTGATATATTTGTAAAAGTGTGCTTAAACTGCTTTATCCATTTCTTTGTAAATGCCTTGAGCTGATAGTGCGGATCAAACTTAAGAAGGGTTGTGACTATTTGTTGTGACAAGAGCCATTAGTCTACTCACCTTATAGCTGGAATCTAGAAGAGTGTTAGGAATGCTAGTTTACACCCCTGGAGCTAGAATCCAAAAGAGTGTTTGGAACACTTGTTTATATTCCCTAAAGCTAGAATCTAGAAGAGTGTTGGGATCACTATTGTATTTCCATTATATGAGATATAGTAAAACCCAAGGCACAAGTAGAGTGTACTGTTGGAATAGTAGACGTTGAGACAAGTTTCCCAAACTACTATAAAAATTATAACATTTGCGTATGTGCCTGTTTACTCTATCTAGAACTTTTATGCTTTACTATTTAGCTTACATTACATTGCACACAAGCATAAAAAAGGGGATATTAGTTAAACAGAGGACAAGCAAGAAATTTTTATAAACCCAATTCACCCCTCCTCTCTTTGGTATAGCCATCCTATGGGAACCAACATATTTTTTTTTTATTTTGAAGATTCATCCTCTCTACATCTGCTGTGAGTCTATTTGCTTCACCATCAAAGTCATTTGTTTTTTTTGAGCAGTTAGTAGATTCATCAAAAACTTAATGTGAACAAACACTTCTACTGCTCTACTACTCAAATTGTAGTTTCTAAATTCTTTGCTAACAATGGAATAGCGAAGGAATATGTCTTCATCAGATTTTCTATCAAATTTTCTATTATTTCCCTTTTCATTATTAAGAATAAAGAATTTATAGCGAAAAGTATGAAAAAATGATATGTTAGGCTTCTTGCCATAATAAAACTTGAATGGAGTTTTGTTGAGTATAAGGCTTTCTATTGACAATGGAACAAGCAGTATTCATAGCTTCAGCCCAAAATTTGTTGGTCCCATGTCGTAGATAGCTCAAGAGGGGAGGCATAAATTAAGCATATGAAAATTATGGCCAAATAAAAATTAATATGCTAAGCAGGAGTAATGTTGTAACACATATGTGATTTTTGTAATTGTTTGTTCAATCATAGTGTTTGCTTCACACACAAATTCAACTTCGCTTAGCCATTCTTATTTCAAGCAGATAATCATGTATGTAATAATATGTGAAATGAAATGATAAGACAGTAACATACAGAGTAAAGCAATCAAGCATACATTACATATAATAATTTTTATAGTAGTTTGAGCACCCCATCCCTATGTCCACTCTTCAAAGAGCACACTCATTATGCCTTGGTTTCCACTATAAATTATAATGGAATACATTATTGCTCCCAACACTCTTTTGGATTCAAGCTCTAGGGGTCATAAACATGGTGGTTTTCCTGAGCTCACCACCAACTCATGTGGCTGATTAATAGCACTCAAGTTGTACATCACCTCTTCGTTAGGCTGATTTGTACAAAGTTTAAGCACATATAAAATGATTAATCATTAAAATAGATTAGATGTTAATGCTCTAGAAATGTGATCAAGATAGATCTTTGAGGCTTATCATATATCAGTGCAATGGAAATTGATTATCTTGGAGGAGGCGTTTGTCTAATTGAGCAAGATTACTCATTTAAGCTCTTTTCTCCTTTTTATCTTTCTCTCAGCTTCCTTAATCTTCTTCATTGACATTGCACTACCTTTATACTACTTTAGAAATTTTTGTCCATTGGAGGTAGTTGTGTTTCATTGAATGTTGAAGACCATTCTAAATTTTCTCCCATTGAAAAGCTATCTTTTTGATAAACTCGTTATAGCTAGAAAGCTTGCAGTATCGACCTTGAAGAAAATGTCTTTTCAATTTTGCCAAATACCAAATAAAGACTTTCTGCATGACTAAGTCTTTCATTATTTTGGAAAGATGCATATTAAGCTTGAAGGGATGCAGCCTCTGATAATTGTAATCTTTGTTAGAGTGAAGACTACTTTCTTTAGAATTTCTTTCCATTTTCAGCTTAAGCTCGATTTGTTTGGTAGTTAATAAGATCTACTTTAAGTGAAAGTTTGACCAGAGAGTATAGCCAACATTGTTTGGTATAAGTAGCTTCTATTTGCTATGATATGCCATAGAGATTCAGCCTTAATTTGTCTAAGAACTTTGTTTGATTAAGTCCTAGTTTATCTCTTATAAGTAATAGACAAATCGGCTTTGAGTAAATTTGTAAGATACAATGGAAAACTTCATCTATATAAATTTCCTTGAGTTCATTATAACACTTTTACTTCATCTTCCAATTTATTTGTTACAAGTAATAGATGAATTGTAAAGGCACAGATGAAGTTCTTCTCTTACTATTCACCAGACAAAGTTGATAAAGTTTCTTTCACCAGCTGAAGTAGCTTTGTCTATTAGTTTGTCTTTTGTAAGTAATAGACAACTCTTCTTTGGACGGACACGGCTTCTTCATAGTAGACAAATTGACTTTCTCTATTGATTTGTCTGCAGAGAGCTATAGATAAATTTGTAAGGTGTAGATGAATCCTTTTTCCAGCAATTTATCTATTGGTTTGTCTACTATAAGTAATAGATGAATTGTAGAGGCAGAGATGATATTTTTCCATTAGTAGTTTGTCTGTTCGTTTGTCTATTATAAGTTACAAACAAATCATGGAGGCATAGATGAATCATTTTTTAAATAGTTCATTTATTGGATTGTTTATTGCAGGTGGCAGACAAACTTACAAACGAAGATGGCAGACAAAGTAAGCAATTCATCTATGGCCACTGTGTTGTTTGTACTTTCTCTTCTACTTCATTTATAGGAAATTGTAGACGAGTTCTTTATTCTTCTTATGTTCTAGATAGACTTTATATGAGAGGCAAATGCTTGATTAGTTCAACTCGATTTTTAGCTCTTCATTTGTCTGAGTTCAGCTCCATTTTGTCTTTGCTTTTGCAATCTGAAGTCATCTTTGTGTTTCGGACGAATGCTGTATATGAGCAAATTATTTGACTTATCCATGGAATGACTTGTACGAGTCCTGAAGATTTCTACAGTAGTTGAAACTTTGTTTGTAGTGCCTTTTGATATCTCTGGTGCTAGATAAATTCTTGATTGAAGTGTGTATGGACCAACTAATTGAATCATGCTTGGACGATATGGCTTCTTTTCAAAGTTTCAATGTCATTCTTTCTGAGCATTTAGATCTTATTTTAGTGTAGTAGATCTCCTTGCTAATGTATTCTTTATATATGTTGTCCACTATATTTGAGTTGCCTCCTTGTATATCATTTATATTTATTTTTGCAATACTTGGGAAGACAACTGCTAGTACCATAAGTATTCACTCATATATTGTTGTTCGTCATCAAAACTTGACTGTATTCTCAATATAGAGAAAGTTTGAAGTAACCATTGTTTTCACAGTAGACTATGAACTTATGGTTTTCAAACTCTCCCCCATGATCACTCTTAATGGCAACTATATGAGAACTTTGTTCATTTTACACGCGCTTAAAGAATAAAAAAGCCTCATCTTTGGATGCAAGAAATATTATCCAGGTATATCTACTATAGTCATCAATAATAATATATGTGTAATGTTTTCCACCAAGACTTCTAGTTTTTGTTGGTCCCACTAAGTCCATATATAGCAATTGAAGTGAATTAGTTGTGTATACTTCTCTATTTGGTTTGAAAGACTCTTTTTCATGCTTTCCTCTTGTACAAGCATCACACCACTGGCCTTTATAAAATTTCAGTTCACGTAAGTCAACTACAAAATCTTTCCATTATAGTCTTTCTATCATGTTTTTGTTCCCATGTCCTGATCTTCTATGCCATTGTAGGGACTCATTGTGACTAACAAAACACTTAGCTTAGATATCAAACAAGTCTACAATACACACATTTCCATGTCTTTTGCCTAAAACTACCACTGAGTCATGTTGATCTAAGACTAAACAAATATGAGATTCAAACATAACCTTGTAAATACTATCATAGAACTAACTAACACTTAGAAGGTTGTGCTTTAATCCCTCAACTAAAAACAAATATGAAATAACTGTTGAATATGATTGGCCAACCTTACCAATCCCAAACACTTTACCTTTTCCATTATCTCTGAAGATTACTATTGTTGAGTCTAATCTTCCTACTTAGCTTAATTTTGATGATGAATGTAATTAAGCAGTTAAGTTTTGATGATGAACAAACTTATCAGTGAAGAGTTAAGGTACTAACTGATTAAATTCCAAGTGATGTGGCATTAATTTGCTAAGGAGAGTAACTGTTAAGTCGAAAGCATATCATATTAAGACTTCACAAAAAAATAAGTTAAAGGAATGCTCAAATAGAAACACCTCAAACTTCAAAAATGTTTCTGAAAAAATTTCTCATTTCAAAAGTATTCAAAAACATTTTAGAAGTATTTCAGAAAACAAGGTGTGAGCCTAAGAACAATTTCCAAAGCTTTAGAAGAATCTCAAAAGTTACTCAGAACTTTGTCAAACCTTAAAAGCAACTAAGAACATCATTAAAAGTAACTTCAGGATTAATTCCAATCTTCAGGAGTAACTCAAAAATACTTAGAAGTATTTCAAAAGACAAGGTGTTAAGATAAGAAGCAATTAAGAAATGCAAGCTTAGAAGTATTTTAGAAATGCAAGCTTAGAACCATGTTAGAAAATGTTCAAAAGCATTTCAGAGACAACACGTAATGCTAAGAAGCATTTTGGAAAATGTTCAGAAGCATTTCAAAGACAATATGTAATGCTAAGAAGCATTTCAGAGACAATGCATAATGCTAAGAAGCAATTTAGAACATCTCAGAAGTATTCAGAAAATAAGGCATGAAGCCAAAAAGATACTAAGAAATACTCAGAAGTATTTTAGAGATGAGTCAGAATTCATTGGGAGACAAGGTGTAAAGTTTAGAAGTACTCAGATGTACTTTTTCAAAGATAACTAAGAATCTCTTCAAAGACAAGGTGTAAGCCTTAGAATTAACTCCAAGGCAATCTCACACTTTAGTGACAATTTAGAAGCTATCCAAAATTGCCTCAAATGTAACATGCCCTAAGAAGAATGATGTTTTTAGATTAAAAAGTTTATCAGTAAGAACTTCTGAATATGCTCAAAAGTGAATCAGAACCAATGTAGAAGCAATATAGAATAGTGTTGCTGCACTCAGAAGTTGGTTAATAAGGACTTCTGAGTACATTTAGAAGATGCTCAGAAGCATGCAGAAGCAATGTAGAAGACATTCCTGCAATCAAAAATTCTACAGAAGAACTTCAAAAAAATTTCAGAGGAAGCTTATGCATTCAAAAGAATCTCAGAAGCAATGCAGAATTACATTCCTTGCAATAAAAAGTACAATGCCCTACTTCAAAAATAGTTTCTGCAATCAGAAGATTGTCAGAGGAACTTCAAAAATAATGCCTTAGAAGATCAATAATAATGAAGCTCATAAGTTAAAAAGAAGTTCCTGAACTCAGAACCCCATCAAAAGTTATTTTGAATCACTTCAGAGATAAGAAATGAGCCTTAGAATCATTTCCAAACATTTGTCATTCGCTAGAAATAGTTTAGAAAAGCTTCCAAGTTTCAAAATTTTAATAAAAGATCAATAACAGTAAAACAAAAAGAATACAAAAGAAGTTTTTGTGATCAGAAGTTATATAGAAGGCCATCAAAAGCAAGTTCAAAGTAATGCTCTATTTAGAATCCAAGACAAGTTATTCAGCTCTCAATGCTATTGATTTCTTTCCTTTTGATTCTTCTGGAGTTCTATACTTCATTAGAACTTAATAGGTCATGAGCGAACTAATAAGCTCTTGAACTTTCATCTTGTCCAAGCCTCATGCCTCCTAGATAGCTATGACCTTTATCATCCACTATCTTGGCAAAGATCTCAAGATCTTCTTCCCCATTTTGGGTTCTTCATAGTTTTTCCAAGACCTTTCAACCTGTTGGTGAACTTTTTAAATCTTCCAACTATTACTGATATTGTTTCATTATGCTGCAAATGGAAGGCTTCATATTCCTCCATAAGTATATTAATTTTAGTAGCTTTGACCCAATTAGTACCTTTACGTATGACTTTCAACTTATCTCAAATCTCTTTTGTTGACTTACACATAGAAATCTTTTCAAGCTCTAAAGGTAATAGTGCATAGTAGAGGCTATCCTAAGCCTTAACATCTCTCTTTACTAATACAATGTCTTCAGTAGTGTATTTGTCTTTTGTATTCATGACATTGATCTCCTTTAATGATTTACGTTTTCTTCCTTATAAGCTAGGGGATCTTGTCTCTGATATAGTCTTATATTTATTGTCCACTTATGTTATTTCCCTTATACATTGTTCATTACTACACACTTGAGAAATATTGATCAGTAGCTTAAACTTTCACTCATGTGCTTTCGCTCATCATCAAAACTTGGTTGGCTATATGTATTCATCATCAAAATCAATCCAAGTAAAGAAGTTTGGTTCAACAAAATCATGATATTATGATATCGAATGAAAAAGTTATGGTAAAAATATTGAAACTATGTCTAAAGTTTTAAAGCCACTGAAAACAATTTAGAGGTCTAAAGGCGTTTTAGATGGCTACGAGAAGTAATTTTAGAGGCACAACTAAAAAAGCAATTTCGCTATTTTAGATCCTTAGAAATAAACTTCAAAGGTTCTAAAGGAGTTCAACTGACGCACAAAGGCTTCAAATGCTCAGAAGAATGCTTTAGATCTTCTGAAACAAGTTTTTAAATTCTCATCTTGACTTTCAAATGTTCTGAAGTGAAGTTTCAAAACTTTTGAAGAAGCATATAAGAAAAATCTGAAGATGAAAGCAATTTCAAAAGCTCTAAAGATGTTTTTTGGTCCCTAACTGATGGTAG